>LPNX011232726.1:0-154164 GCA_001517045.1 Pseudotsuga menziesii
ATATATATCTTTAACTAATATTTAATACGAATACAAATTATTATATATATATTGATATATATAATATATATATATATTGATTGATATTGATAGGTTTAGGTTAGGTTTAGGTTGGGAGGGTTAGGTAGGGGTTTAGGGATTATTAATAAGGATTTAGTTAGGTATTAATAGGGTTTAGGTATGAATTTAGATAGGGGTTTAAATAGGGGGTTTGGTAGGGTTTAGTTAGGGGGTTTTAAGTAGGGGTTTGGTAGGGGTTTAAGTTAGTATTAATATGGATTTAGTAAGGTATTAATAGGGTTTAGATATGAATTTAGGTAGGGGTGAATAAGGTTAGTAGGGGTTAGTAGGGGTTAAGGTAGTAATATTGAGGGGGGGTTAAGTAGGGTTAGTGAGGTCATATTAAATGGTAGGTTTAATTTATGTTTTGAAAAAAGGGGGTGGGGTATGGGGATTTTTTATTAATATTATAACTTATTAACCAATTTCAAATAAATTTTTATAAAAAATTTATTATTTGTCTCGGGCCTACAGTTGATTAATTGTCTCTATGGTTCATATAGGTTTGTTTAGTTGGTGTTTTATGGATTTTTTTCAATCCTCCATGAATTCACGGAGGATTGAAAAAAATTGGGCAGCATTTCAGCTTGCCCGAGACACATTTCAAAATTAAACCGGTAGCATAAACGCTACCGATTGACATAATTTATATATATATATATAACAAATTAACAAAAAAATTCAATTTAACTACAAATTTTCAAAAATCCGGCAGCATTTCTGCTTGCCGGTACACATTTTAAACATGAAAATTATAAAAACATACATTTACCAAATTTTAAAACAAATTTTATAAATTTATAAATAAAAAAAATTAAATTCCATTTAAATTGAAAAACAATTATTTAAATTGTTACCTCTTGGCTCTGACGCCATCGTGACGAGGTTGGGTTGCTTCGAGGTGCTTGGGTTGCTTCGGGGTGCCAATCCTTACGCCGTTGTTCCGTCGTTTCTCGGTCGAGCTTCCACAGTGAAAAATTTGCCAAAGAAACGGTCGCGGCCCCTGCGGCCTCTTTTTATAATTTTTTCGACACAGGCACCTCGGTCGAGGTCTATACCTCGACTGAGGTCCATACCTCGACCAAGGTATTTATTAACCCTCGGTCGAGGTATTAATACCTCGACCAAGGGTTAAGAAATACCTCGACCACCTCGGTCGAGGTATTAATACCTCGACCAAGGGTTAAGAAATACCTCGGTCGAGGGCTGAACAAAACCTCGGTCGAGGGCTTGATAAAACCTCGGTCGAGATATTAAGACCTCGGTCGAGGGCTTGTTAAACCCTCGACCAAGGTGCGTTTTTATGTTTTTGCCGAAATGCGCTTGCCAAAAAGTGTTACCCAGGTTCGCAGATTCACCCATATATTTTTAAAATATTTTATTTTTTATTTAATATAAATAATATTATTAAAAACTACTTATATATATTTTAAGTAAGAATTTCCACTTCCAATAATTTAGGCATTAAGGACGTGTTAATGTTGAATAAAATAACGATTTATCCACTAAGGTTACTTTATAAGTGTCCATTTAAAAAGAAAATTACAATAATAAATAATTAAGTTTTATATCTTTTTTTTGAAAAAGTTTCCTAATAAACAGAAATTTTATTAGAAATTATAATGAGAAACATTTCTTTTATCTAATGTGATAAACTAAAACTCCTTAAAAAATTATATTTAATAACCATTTATGTGAATAAATGTTTTTATTTGAGATTTGGGGTGAACTAGGAGCTATACTTTTTTATAACAAAGGAATGAGACAAGTGTAATGTGGAGATTGAATCTATGGCAGTTGTTCAAAATTTGAAATAAATAATTATAAAAATATATAGATAAAATAATTGGTAGCTCATGAATAAATAAGTGGTAACCATGCATGGATAACTCATGGATAACTCATGAGTTCATGGTAGATAACTAAAATAATGTAAGATATATATATATATATATATAATTTAAAAAATAACTCTATGGTGATAACACTAATAATGTCTATGATAGCATGTAGATAGGCATGGATAGCTCAAAGTTGAACCCATCTAACTAGAAGAATATGAGGAATAAAAAAAATCAAAGTGTCTATCCACGTGATCCAACCACAAACTATGTGGGTGTGCTAGTTTTATAAAGGTTTTTATTTTAGATTGATTTTATGGTTGTCCTTCAAAATTTGAAATAAACAATTATATATATATATGGTATCTAATTGATGAATGGATAATTGGTAGCAATGCATGTATAACTCATGGCTCATGAATGGATAACAAACAGTTCAAGGCAAGAAGAATGTGAGATAAAAAGAAAAAATATATAAAAAATAATTGATAGTTGATAAATGAATAATAGGAATATGACAATTGATAACATGTAGCTAGGCATAGATAACTCATATTTAAATATTTAACGAGTTTAACTAGAATTAAAAAAAAATCCATATACTATTTTATTCACCAACTATTTCTTAGCCATTTGATCCCTATCTAGGTGTGCTAGTTTATAGCATCTCAACAAGTGTAACTACAAAAGCTCACCACCTGTTATGGTTTCCATAAAGAGACAGATAGACCTAGAGGAAGGATTGAGCTAAACAAAATTTTGGTTGAAATAGCAGTTTTGGTTGCTGAAATTGCAATTTTGATAACAAAAATAGATTCAACACCTTCCAGAATCTTTGTGACAGCCCAATTATACAATTTCAACACTCTGAAACTAGAGTTTCAACCATTCTTATCTTATTTTGGTCAAAAATTTTACAGAAAACACAGTACAAATGGTATAGAGTTCAGTTCACTCCCCTACACGCCTGGTAAATCATGTACATCTTCTACCTCCAAGATCTGAACCCGTCTTCTTATTTTCAAGAAATTTTACGTACTGTATTAGATCATACATATATATTTACGTATCTACTAAAGAAGTTTTACGCTACCTGCTGTATGCACTATTGTTTAAAATATTGTGAACCATCATCACACGGCATGGATGTAAACTGGAACCTTCTAATTACAATCCTGGGAATTAGTAAAAGTGGTACGTACAGCCTCTATGTTAATGCGCTTTTGCTTGCTTGTTCGTATGGCGAATCACGAGGAGACTAGAAGTCAGGCAGGGTAGCTGGGATTTTCATTTAATTTTATATTTTCTCCATGAATCAATCCTGTTTTGGGGGAGAGAGCTTGGACTGTGTGCATTCATGCGTGCATGGTTTTCATCATGATGTTGTGCTGTCAATTAAATAAAACAAGACAATAATGTGGACGCCTACCTAGAGATATACATTAAATCTGTGTAATTAATTTTCTGGAAGCGCATGCGCTGAAGAAATTGGTACACCAACTTGCTCTCGCTGACCCGACCTGACTACCTGAAAAAGAGAGCCCTGTAAAGAAAAAACTTCAAGTCTCAGAAGCTAAAAGCTGCTGCTTCTCTGCCTGCCATGTCATAATGATCTGCTGCATCGCCTACTTCTGTAGCCAATGCAAATGCCCAAAACATAACAGGCACTGAATAACCAAAAAGATGAAAAAGCTGTTTTGATGCACCCCGCTAGTGCTACTCACTAGGCGCCGAAACTTATTTTATTTGGCATTTTTTTTTTCTTTGAAAGAAAGTTGTAAATGAGCATTGTCACATCTCTCATCCAACTGTTCCAATTGGACAAGCTTGCTACTTACTAGGGCCTCAAAGCGCCCAAACTTATTTATTTGGCAGATTTTTTTTGAGTTTGTAAATGAGCATGGTCAGATTTCTCATCCAACGGTTCCTATTTGACAAGCTTTCTAATCACTAATGGCTAAAACTTATTTATCCTACAGACTTGTTTTTTTTCTTTGAAAAAGAGTCTATCAATGAGCATAGTCAGATATCTCATCAAGCTTATCGGTTTTTTATCAAGATCTTTACTGATTTTTCAAAACACCTAAAAACACTGCACAGAGTATGGGTGCTGGGGGTTTTCATGTCAGGCAATTTTATTTCTGGGCTTAAAATAGTCCAACAAACAATAGAAATTACAGATTTATTAAATTCACAAGAGGAAAATCAGCCTGAAAGTCAAAATTGTCCCCTATTTGGACAGCTCTAATGTTTTATATGGACCACCATAGATCCATTGAAAAACACCCAAAAACACTGCACAAAGTGTGGGTGCTGGGGATTTTAGTGTCAGGCAATTTTATTTCTGGGCTTAGAATAGCCTGACAAACAATAGAAATTACAGATTTTGTGAATTAAATTCACTGGAGGAAAATCAGTAAAGTCAAAATTGTCCCCTATTTAGACAGCTCGAGAGTTTTATATGGACCACCATAGATCCATCTAAAATGTTTTATATGGACCACCATAGATCCATTGAAAAACACCCAAAAACACTGCAGAGAGTGTGGGTGTTGGGGGTTTTCAGGCAAGTTTATTTTTGGGCTTAAAAACCCCACAAACAATAGAAATTACAGATTTTGTGAATTAGATTCATTGAAGGAAAATTGCCTCCTATTTAGATAGCTGGAATGTTTTATATGGACCACCATAGATCCATCTAAAATGTTTTATATGGATCACCATATATCCATTTAAAAGGGGATCTACCAAGCTTCCAGAGGGATCAAATTTCTAAAGGTGCAAACCCTTTTTAGGAATAGAAATGTTGAGGAAATGTGTAATCCAATATTTATGGTTTTAGTTTATCTTATTTATGTTATTTGATATATATGTAATTCTAAATAATTTAAATTTAATTTAATTTTACATGTTATTTTTAATAATATTTTATTTTTTTTATATAAAGGACACTTGTCAACTTTAGGATGAGCAGAGAAAGAGTTAAACATCTCTCCCTTACTGAGTTGTAGAATGCACCTCTTCAATGCAATGAATGATTGGTTGGTTTTTAAACGATCGATAACAAATACAATGTAAAAATTGGCAATGAAGAAAACCCAATTTAAGGTTGAACTCTCTTGATGATGAACCCAATTTAGGGTTTGAAACTGCCTAAAGAAATGGTAAACCAGATTACTGCCCTCCACGAAAGGGACTTGCTACTGAAACAAGGTTCTTCGAAAATATTAGGGTTAAAATAGCACAAGAGCTGATCTTACATTTTTGAAAAGATGTCGTGACAATAAGGTGATCTCGAACTTTGCTTTTATATGGTCTAAAGTTAAAAGAAACTTGGAAACATGCTGTCCATGCCATCAAAATTGGCAATGAGTGCATTATATATATATATATTAGTTCATTAAGGAAGGAGTAGTTTGAGCTTAAACTTTCCTGATGATGAACCCAGTTTAGGGTTTGAAACTCTGTTGAGAGAAAAAACATACAACAGATTCCAGTCTCTATTAAATACAATGTTATGTATGGATGAACCATTAGTTGGTATTTTAAGCTGTAATTTTTAATTTTGATTCTCACTACACTCAGTTAAAGTTTTTTACAGTATAATAAATTTCTCATTTGTGGTTTAATTGTAACTTTTTATTTTAGTTTTGATTATCATTACAAACTGTTAAAGTTTTTCACAGTATAATAAATTTCTCATTTGTGGTTTAATTGTAACTTTTTATTGTTGAAATTTTATTTTTAAATGTACAAACAGTTTTAGTATCTTTAAATACTTAATAAGCCAAATTATGCAATTTCAACAACTTATATTTGTAATTCCAATAATTCTTTTTTTTTATTGGATAATGAAAAAAAACTACTACAATAACAAATATTTTAAATGGATGAATGGTTAGTTTTTTAATAGGTAGATAAAAAATGTAATATTATGAATAGATGAATTGTTTTTACTCCTAAAAAATGTAATATTATGGATAGATGAATTGTTTTTAAGGAGTAGATTTCAATTTTAATTATCATTATAATTAGTTAGTTGAAAATATAAGAAAGTTTTAAAAAAAAACTTATATAGTATTGAATCTGTTTCTTTAATTTTTGAATTTTTTGGTAAAATACAAAGTTTAAGTGTTGAAATTATATTTTCAAATATAAATTAAATTTAATGATTTCAATTTCAATCATTTATGTTTAAAATTTTAAGAATTTTTATTAAATTTAAAACAAAATTATAACTATTAATATTTGAAATCTACTGCTTTTCCAATTTAACAAAATTTAAAAAAACTCTTCAAAATACATTGTTATATTAATGTGAATCCAAATCCAGCTTTCACTTTCATAGAAGTTTCAATCCACCTTGAATCGGCCAAAATTTGATTGGATTGTGTCTTGGAAAAGAATATGAGGTCCAGCATTAGATTTCCAAGATATCTCTGCTAATAATTTGGCACTTTATCTTGGTATAAAGACGAAGTATGTCATTTTCATTAAATGCAATATCATACTGGTACTGTAATCATCTGCGAGTTTCAGCGGTGTTCGACATCCAAGAAAGGCATAGGTAGGTATGTAATAACAGCATGAGTGGGCCTAATGGTTAAGAGCATGTGTTTCCTCTTAGGAGGTCACGTGTTCAAATCCAGAGGGGGGTAGTGTATGTACACCTCTGTAGACTTTAGCAGTTAAATCGTTGCGCAGAGGGGGTCCCTTGTCCCACAAACAAGGGGATCTCATACACCAATTTGGTGTCTCGCTTGGCGGTGACCTTAAAAATAGATTATTATTATTATTATTATAACAACCAATCTATACCTACATTATAAATATATTTTTTATATTATTAATGATAAGTATTTTTTTTTTAGAAATTTTTTATTTTTTTTTCGTTAAAATGAAAGGTAATATGAGTACATTGTTGATAATATCTTAAGAGATAGATTTTAAGTACAAAAACCAAATGGAACAAAACATATGATAATCAAAGTAGTTGGAGTATTTTAGCAAAGAAGCATCAAGCAATACTTTATTGTAAGCACACTTCACCAATTCACGCAACTTGTTGGCCCAATCCACAATCACCTTAGAATTCCCATTGATGGACAAAGTAGGCAAACCAAAGATGGAAGTGATATAAAGCAGACCCCAAAGAGCTAAGAGTTCAGCTTTGGTGTTTGTGCTAGGTCCACATCCCATTTCAACAAAAAATTATGTGTCACTGATATAGTCGCCCCAACGCACCAGATATAGCCGCCCCAACAAAAAAATTGACAGTAGCACAACATGAATTAGTAATAACAGGGACCGGAAAATCCTTAAGCCATCCTGAAATGCCAGTTGTGCAGTAATGTATCGAAAGTCTCTTGTCTTCAAAGATTAGCAAATTCCTTGATCCCTAAACAGCCCAGCAATAGAAAATCTGTAAATAGAGAATATCAGTGGCGACACTAGTCAAGTATGTCTAGTGATCAAGCATAGTAAGGCCTACCCATCGAAAAGAAAGAAACAAAGAAGTTGAAATAGCTTCACGGACCACCTTGCTGAAAATGCAATCTGTAAATAAATGGTATGTGGTTTCCTCCTTCGAACAACAAAGACTACAGGGGTTAGGACCGCACCATCCGCATTTAGCCAAATTATCCCATGTAAGGATTTTATTTGCGCAGCATAACCAAAAAAAACATTTAAACTTCAAGGGAAATTTCCATTTCCATAACTTACACTGCCACCAATCAACTCGTAGAGACACAAGAGAATGAGCAATGAAGGTATAAGCTTCCTTTGTTGTTACAGCCTCGGACTTTTTATTGATAGACCACACCACCGAATCCTCACCATCTATCAACCTGATGCCAGTGTAATTAAGGCAACCAGTGTAACGATCCCAAGCCAAACACCAACTACCATCCAATTGAAGATCAATAGCCATAAGCCAATAGGAGTCTGGGCAGGCAATATCATCCCAATTATGTAACTGATTGAGGACAGAGAATCCCAGGTCATTTAAATAAGAAATCAAATCGAGAGGTAAATAAGATTCCTCTTCAAGGCCAACAATCGGATCCACACCTATCAGAATAGATAAACATTAGGGGAGTTTTGAGGTAAAAAATGGACCTCAAAACAAAAATTGTACCATTAAAATTCACTTTATAAGAACCAATAGGATTCAAGATGATGATGTCAACCATAAGGATAAAATTTGTAAAACAAATGGAGGGAAAAAAAAAAAACTACTTTTTCTTATCCTATTTTTGGCATATTTGCTTATAGGTTCACCCAAAATTCGATTTTGGGGACTCGTTGGATGCATAATTTAATTATGCATCCAACCCATACCCACACAGCATACTTCTGAGGTACCCACACTGCATACTTGAAATTGTATGAGTTGGACGCGTAATTAAATTCCACATCCAACAAGTCCCCAAACTTGAAATTTAAGTGAACCGATAAGAAGATATGTCAAAAATATAATTAAAAAAATCAATTTTTTTCCCTCCAAAATTTAGAACTTTTATTTTATTATTATAACTTATTTTATTATTTCTATTATGAGGCCCATTTTAGACCTCAAAACTTCCCTAATGTCATTTCCCACTTTCCAACATAATGCTTTGTTGAACCAAGAGATATCTTCATAAAACCGTTCCAAAAGAGATAAGTACTTCTCATGAATTCTCAACCACTAAGAGAAAGATAGGTTTCTGAGATATTTAGCTTTTAAAACCAGTGTCCACAACCCATTACCAAAGAGGGCCAACCACAGGTTTTTTACATGAAGAGCCATACTAAGTCAATAAATATTTTTAATATTCCAACCACCAAACCAATAAGGTTTAGCAATGTTCTCCCATCTAATGAGATGCATTTTGTTACCAACAACAGTGTCATTCCAAAGGTAATTAAAAGTACACTACCTGATCGCCTTCATGACAGAACAATGTTTGCTAGCTAAAGAAAACCAATAGACCAAGATTCCTAAAAGAACGGACTGAATGAGAATAAGACAGGAGACGATAGGACCCAATGGCCAATACGTTTTTCAATGCATTTAACCAGCCATCACCAATCATTAACGTGGTAGTTGTTAGGCGTAAGCCAATAACCGAGGTAAATGAATCCAACATCCAATTTCTCGAGTTTATAAAGCATAAAAGGCAATATACGAGTCACTACCTCATCTTTCATACTAGAGCAGAGGAAGCCCGACTTCAAAGGATTAATCAACATACCCGAAGAAGAACAAAAAAGATTAAGAATGCTTGAAAAACATTCCCATTCAGCACTAGAGGCAACACTAAATAAAACCACATCATCAACAAATAAGAGATGGGAGATAGTAGTCGAAGAAGAAAACTTGATCCCTTGCAGAGACTCGTCACCTTTAGCTAGATTACTCATGAGACTTAAGCCTTCAATAACGAGCAGTAAGAGTAAAGGAGACAAGGGGCATCCCTGTCGCAACCCACAGGAGGCAGAAAATAAATCCGAATAAGAGCCATTGACAAGTACCGTGAAACAAGCTGAAGATACACAGGCCATGATCCAATTTGAGATTTCAACAGACAACCCAATCTATAAAAGTATTAATCTCATAAAAACCCAATTAACTATGTCATATGCTTTATTAAGGTCCATCTTGAGGACTAAGGCATCCATCTTTTTTGTCTTGTAACAATCCTAAGTAATCTCAACAGCCTCCAAGATCTGTCGATTACCAAGAACATCAAATTGTTCCTCAGAAAGAACATCTGCCAATTTAGGTTTCAGCTTGTTTGCAATAACCTTAGCAATGACCTTGTAGGCCAGTTTGCATAAAGAAATAGGATAGAAATCATAAAAAGATTATAAAGGCCTTTGACACATAACTCTCCAAACGAAACTGTTCACTGGCCTCCCAAAAAAAATCCATACCCATTATAACAAAGAAAGACAAACCATCCTTCCAATTCAGGGCATTTTTCGCATTTTTCCTTTGCAAAAGCCTTAAGAATAGATTCCACTTCTTCTCAAGAACCCCCACAACCAATATCATCCACATCCTCACCCAAGAAGAAAGTTGGATAGTGTTCAATAACATTGAGTTGATCAGTGATCCGAGCATCACCACTCTCTTTGAACAAATTTGAGAAGTAGTTTGATAAGTACATATATGTAAGAAGACAAGACCACCAACTCCTCATAACTGTGGATAGTTGCCAGTAAAGTAATGAAGAAGAATTGTGCCGGGTAGGGATGCACTTTTTTTTTCCATGTCACTGGAAGTGTCAAACTCATGTCATGACAAGATTATTGAAAATTATTGGTGCCAACGTGTCCAAGTGCTTGTTGGATAATGGAGACAAGCTTTATTTAAGGCATTAATGTGTGCACATTCGCTAACATAAGTACTTCAGCCATAACGAAGTATGTATGAGCCAATGTAGAAGGTAATTTCAATTTGTTTTAAAATAATAAATGAGTAATTTCATTTTTATATATATATAGAAGGAAAATGGTAATATCCATTTTTATTTAAATGATTATATTTATGAATGTGATTACGATGTAACTTAAATAGGTATTTTTTTGTTTTTGTTTTAAAATCTAAATTTTCCTGGATATGTGAATGGATGGTAGTTCATTTTTATATGTAAATATTTTCAAGTTCATTTTCTCTTTACCACTCATCTTAAAGAAAGTTGGCATTTGGTCTCGATGTGCTTGCGAGTTTGTCCATGATGTGTTTCAAAGAAGTAAAGTGGAGACCAAAACCTCTCTTTATTTGACAATTTTCTAGTCATTTCACTACAAGGTCGTTTTTTGTTGTGGTTACACCCTATTGCTTGTCTTTCCAATGGAGTCAATTGTTCATCAATCCATTTATTCATTTTCATGTTATCATATGCCCTAGTTTGAGGGTTGAAGCCATTGTGGGATAGCAGCCATTTTGCTCCCAATGGTGAAAACAACTCTCCAAGCATTGGGATTCCACATTGTCAACTCCAAAATTTGTGTTTGGGCATGGCCGATGTGAGAATGGTGTTTGCATGTTTCCTTGGTAACATCGCCTACTTCGACCTTCCAGTCCAATATTTGCATTGCCTCTCAAAAGGAAAAATTCTAGTTTTTGAAATTGTTTGAGAAAACAATTTTAACGCGGTGGAACTCATGCGAGATTAGCATCCCTAGTGCTATTATATGTAAATAAATCCAATGGGGCCAACAATTCATCATTTTTTTCTCACCATTTGCATTTTATTGCATACCCTAGTTTGTAGCATGTACACAATGTGGGACTATGGCCATTTCGTTCCCAAGGTGAAAAAAACACACTAAGCATAGGAACTGCAATATGCCGACTCCCACGATTGTGTTTAGGCACAACCAAGGTGAGAATGGAGTTCATGCTTTGTGTTATCCATTTCTTGCTTTGACATTCCAAAGGAAATTTTTTATTACCTCTAATTGGGAAAAATCCTGGTTTTGGAAATCATATGAGTAAGCAAATTTAGGGTTGTGTAACTCATATGAAATGGGCATCCTTAATTCTAATCCATGTACATGATCAAATGCAGGTGTCGGTTTATCATTTTGTCACATTGTTTGCATTTTATCAAATGTCTTAGTTCATGCCCCAAAGACATTATGGGTTAGTGGTCATTTTTCTCCAGATGGTGAAACAACACACTAAGCATGGAAATTGCACTCTATAAGCTTCAAAAAGTGTGTTTTTGGCATGACTTGGGTGGGAACAATGCAATTTGAGCTTCCAATGCAATTTTTGTATTGCATCTCAGTATGCAAAATTGTAGTTATATAAATCATTTGAGAAAATATTTTTAAGGTCATGAAACTCATGTGAGATAGGCATTCATAGTGTTATTATATGTACATGAGTCCAATGGTGTTGACGATTTATCATTCCATCAATCGGTCTCATTTTATCGTACACCCTAGTTCACGAAGCCATTCTAGGACAATGGCCATTTTCATCCCAAGGTAGAAAAAACTTACTAAGAATGGCAAATATGTTTTTTCAACTCCAACAAGTGTGTTTGGGTGTGACCAAGGTGAGATCGATGTATGCACTGTTCTTGGGCATTCATTTCCTTCTTTGACATTCAAATTCAATTTTGTTGAAATCACTAAGTGAAAACCTACTTTTCAAAATATTCTAATAAATTTGTTTTAGGGTGGTGGAATTCATGTGAGATGAGTGTCCTTAGTGCTTTTTCATGTACATGAGTCTAACAAAATTAGAAATTCATCATTTTATTGATGTGTTCCCGTTTTATCACATGCCCTAGTTTGTGACATAGAGCCATTATGGGACAACGATGATTTTTCTCTTGAGGATGAAAAAATAATATCGAGCATGGGAGTTGTGTTCCATCAACTTAACAAGTGACTTCAAGCATAGTGTTGTTCAGGAACAAACACCCCTATAACCGAGGGTCTGGGGTTACCAACGTACTCTTAAAACTTGCAGACAATCAGCTTTAAAGTACAGAAAAGAAATAGGAAGATGTGATGGACTCACCCGATTAACGACGGTTGATCCAAGCTTTGTATTCTCCCGCTCTGCTCCTCTCCAAAGCTTTCAGGGATGCACCTCCTTCACTTGCAAAGAGCAAATCCTCCAAATACAATCTTATACATGTATATATAACAAGTTAGATAAACAATATATATAGAGTGCTTAATCATAAATATTCATCAAACCATGATACATGAAAGATATTCAACATGCATTTGGAATAAGGATTCTCTTTATTGACGATAGTGAATGAGATAAGTGTACAACCCAACGCCTGAAACAAGGACTCCTTTGCAACCAAAGGATTCTAATTTTTGCTGCTCCAAAGACTTCTGAAGATATACCACCAGCATAACTTTGCTCTAAGTATGATTGATTAATGCCCTCCCCAAGGCCTCTATTTATACTTAGGAAAATAGAGCAGTTTCGAAGGTTGAGGAGGTTGAGACAGTTAAGATAGTTAATGTTTAAGGCTTAACAAATCTCCATTAATCGTGTTTATTATTTTTAATGTTGAATGGAGGCGTACGCGAGTATTGATATTGGAAACCCGCGTATGACACGTGAGTTTCTATAAGGAAACCCACGTACAGATCTGTACGTGGGTTGCAATGAGAATACTCGTGTACAGTACACGATATGCTGTGGAGATAGTCGCGTATGTACGCTAGTTGCTGTGGAAAGAGTCGCGTACAGCAATCAACATATAAAAAGGTAAAAATGTCAAGCTAGGTGGATAGTGAATGCATCTCATGGCATGGCCATCTATAGTGTTTTAGGCAACCTTCAATCCATAAATGTCCCTTTTTGCGCCGACATATGAAGTGTCGACACTCGAACGGAGAAGTGCCATTTAAGTTGATAACAGATGCCCCCTAATGTGTGAGGTCAGAGGGAAGTGATGGCCGAAATACATTATAATCTTTATCTTTGGAGAACTCAGAAATCCAAATACATAATAACATCATATACAAATTCATATCTGAGGATGCTATGTTCAATATACTGGAACACTAGCTCCTTTACAAAAGTTTGATTACATCATATAATACGGGTACAAGACCACGTATATTACAAAGGTGGATCGAAGCCACAATATACAATCATGATGAGTCTTCAAAGATCTGGAAGTTGTGTACATAGGTAGAACATAATCTTGCGCAACTTAGTCCATAGTAAGGGAACTAAGGTCTTCATAAAAAATCCCAAAGAACCAGTACAATCCAAGCCATGTGAATAGATGTAAGTTGAAGTCGAACATGGAGAGGATTCAACAGTTTGTCAATCAATAGGTGATAATTGACAACTGAAGCAAAGGAATTCACTAATGATGAAAGTGAATCCATAGGTACAAACGTCAAAACTCTAGGTCTTCGTCATCAGGAAGTGTTGAGGTAGAACCATACTATGATAAGGAAGGCTATAGATCCTCCAACGGATCACAAGAGTGACTAGGAACTGGGTAAAGGAAGGGAGACACAAGTGATAACAGATACGACAATGATGGGATCAGGATATAGATCAGACATTGAGTTAAGTCCTTGAACAGTGAGCACGACACAGAGATGACCCAAGGCAGCTTTTAACTTTATTGATAGAACAACTAGACTTATCTGTCATGTAGGAGACATGATCAGATTCCCCATGTAGAATGGACAAGAGGAGGAGTAATAAACTCAAAGTAATAGCTAAACTGAAAGTGAACACTGAGACATGGGTATCGAAAAAGACAGAGAGTGCTATGTTCAAGGATGACATGCTACCACTAACTGAAAACAAGAGAAAACTTCTTCCTACCTTCCCTGTGAAATTTTAACGAGTCCAGGAAAGTCAACTCGAATCTCTCTTCATTTTTTAACAAGCTTGAAGAGAAGAGGGAATATTGCTTGATAGTGTCACTGATTCGTGGATTTAATGAGCCCGAACTAGTACATGCTCAGTCAGTGTTTTCACATTTAGAGAGTCTGAAAACTCCAAAGAAGACTCCAAGGGGGTCCTTTTTCATCCAATTTAAGTCTCCTGAGGCCGTAAAAGTATAAAACATACCATAGAAGAACTCTCTTAACTTCCGTAGAAGAAAAGGTGAACATTTTTCGTACTTAGTCAGGGATGTCCGAAAAAGGTTAAATTACCACCTACCCAACGCTCCTTCAAAAGCAGCATATAGTCTGAGTTTTACGAGTGTGAAGGAAGGCAAGATCACTTGGAAAGATCCATTTGATTACGAGAAATGGGGCTTACAACAGTAAACTCGATGCTTTGTTCTTTAGGGTTTAACGAGCATGACAAAGACATAAAGTACACTCAGAATCTTTTTCATGTTTTGGTCCAGAGCATGAAAAAGAGAAAACTAAGCTCATACTAGGGGTTTCTTTTCTGTTAATTTAGTCCCTCGGGTCCGGAAAAGTGATAAACCTATGCCTGAGAATACTCTTCTCAATTCCATATAAAAGAGAGTGCTCCTTTCTCGTATTAAAACACATGGTCCGAGAAAGTGATAACCTACCACCAATGTGGATGCCCATTCACATATTCTTAACGAGCCTAAACGGACAAGTTTACTCGGCAGTCAAGGCTATTTTGAGGAGTCATACCTGGGCCTAAAGAAACTCAATATCTTTCCCGTGAATTTTTAATGAGTCCGAAAAACTCAACTCGTGGCCTCCTTACTGTTTTTAATGAGCTCGAAGGAGAGCAGAAAGAATGCTCTAAATGCGAGGAGACGAGTGCCATAGGTAGGAAAAACTAGTTCCAAGTGCAAGGAACAGACCTATGCATAATGCAAGGAACATGAGCAGGATAAAGACACTCGGGGAACGTCTCCTCAAGGTAAAGGGTGTCAAGTTGCAAAGGAAAAATGATACAAGGCTTAGCGACGATGAGAACAAAGATGAGGGCTTATACAACGAGCTAAAAGCATGAAATCGAGCATCAGGCTTCTAAGCGCAAGCAAGGCACATGCCAATGCAATTACGAGTTGAACAACAAGGCGAGGCCGGTAAACAGTTGTGAATCCAACTACAAATCCTGTCTCCAATAAACAATAGCATCAGGATCATATTCAGAAGAAAAGATTCGATGTGGGTCACTTTGGCAGAAACACATGTGACTTTGCTATCTTCTACAAAAGGTAAAGTCAAGGCAGAATCGACCGAAGAAGATTCTATAGTACCAAGGCTCAAGGGTTTATAATCTTCAAGATCAACCTCAGAAGGAGATCAAATATCAACAAGGGAGATAGAGTCTGCAAGAACAAACTCAATATCACGGGAGTTGAAAAATTCATAAGAAAAATCAAACTCATCAGGATCACTGACTTGCTCAACAAGACCAACATAAGAAGAAAGGTCAGGCTTACTAAGCAAATCAGGGTTAGAATTAGTCACAACTGAACCAACATCCAAAAGAAGGTCAGATTGTATCAAAGACTCTAGCAAGACTTCATCCAAAGGAAGGAGATCATCCAAGATAGGATGGCATGTCTAAACTTTCAAATGGATCGACAGAGTGTAGAGAAGGCTCCACAGTCTGTACAGGATGACTCACCTGGTCAACTGCTGGGACCAAGTCCCGAGAAGGTAAGCATGAAAAAAGAGGTTGCTTCTCAGTAGCAATTGAACACAAAGGACAGGAGGCCACATAGCTCACCTGTGGCGGGGTAGTGTCTATAGAAACACTGGGAATCAATAAAGGAAAGACCTGGTCTCTAGTTGGGTCAGGAGACGGATCAAGAAAATCCAACTGATCAATGGTGACAATTTCTTCGCCATGATTAAAGTACATCACAAGAAAGAATGTTGACACCACAGCTTGCATGGCATAGACATAATCACGTCTGAGGAGCATATTAAAGTCCAAGGGGTCTTCTATCACCATGAATTCAACTAAGACAGTTTTCCCACCCAAGGTAACAGGTGTTTGATCAAGAATTCCCAAGGCTATACAAGTTCTTCTATCAAACGCTAGTAACTGGATAGCAGTCAACACAAGGATTGGATATCCCATGCCTTGCCAACCAAGAGCGGACAAAATACTAACTAAGGCTCCTTCATCAACAATACAACGAGCAATCGTGTATGATTCAACTTTGACCTTTATCTGGAAAGGTGCATCAGAAGGAAGGCGTGGCTCAACTAGGCTATCCCAATCAAAGGAAGCAATCTGAGAGCTTGGTGGGGTTTGATCCAAAGCAAGTTCAATGCCCCCTTGTTCAGTAAGTTCTGAACTGGCAGTGAAGAAAATGTGACTAGCAGACACTTCACTCTCCAAAGGAAGAGTGGGATTGATCAATACTGAAATCGATTCAACTGCTTCATCAAATTCACTCTCCGTAGGGAGAGTGGGATTGACCAAAGATGACATTGGTTCAATCACATCATGATCACTGTCTGGAAGAAGAGTGGAATCGACCAAATATAATATTGGTTCGACTGCTTGATCAACCAACGGTTGAGTAGGGTGTTGAAAAACTATAGGTTGTTCAAAAACAGGATGACCATGATACCAAACTCTTCTTACCTCTTCAATAGAAGGGCATTTATAAGTAAGGTGGTCTCCCTCACAAATCTTACAAGGAAACTTGGGCTTGTGTTTTGAATGGGTAGTATTTTCAACAATGTCAACATGACTCGCAGTGGCTGACGAATTGCCCCCAGCATGGCATGCAGAGGCTGAGAGACTGCCCCCAGCATGGCTTGCAGAGGCTGAGAGACTGACCCCAGCATGGCTTGCAGATGCTGAGATACTGGGTTCAACATGACCTGCAGAGGTTGAACGAGTGCCCCCTTTCTTATGTGCCTTCTTCTTATTCCTCCTTCTTTTACTCCTTTTAGACTATCGGTTACTAGTATCAGTACTTTCACATCATGAGGTAGAAGGAGTAGGAGAATTAACTACATGTGAAGGGGGAGCAATGTTTTGATGCCCTTGAAATAAGGAGCTTACTTGAGAAGCATCAAGAGCATTCAGGATGGTTGGAGTGGAAAATAACCACACCGGTATCCCTAGGGTGAATCCAGGTAGATTCAAGGTGGCCATCAAGGGAACACCAACATTCCCCGTGAAAGAAATAGTACAAGGAGCTCCCAGCATGGGGATCTCTTGGTTGGTGTTCAAAGGGGTGTTAGCCATATTTTAAAACTAGGAAACAAAGTCTGAGGTTGACAAGCAACCAAAAGTGCAAAGCACACACCTAAAGGTACACTAAGCACAGACAAACCACACAACACTCACTAAAAATTCCTAAAGCCAAGCAGGAAAATAGGTATAAGATACGCTTTCCAAAAGAAAGTTGATAGACAGTTACTTGGCATCCCTGTAGATGTTCTCAGGCACAAGTGGAGGAATCACCCACCGCCCTCCCACACTTTCTACTGGGGTTACCTTCCAAGCCCATCCAAGGTCAACCATAAATAGCCTTCCGGTGTACCTGTGTATGAACCCTAGATGTCAAAGAGACTAAAGGATACCTTAACTATATTGACAGTCTGGGGGGACAGTCGCAAGCTTGGTTCGTACGCGTGGGTAGGGTAGTTGAGCCCGAAACTCTGTCTAGGACAGAATCCCCAGATGCGTAAAAAACCTGGTTTACATTTCGACAAGGAATCGAAGGGTTATCCCCTCAGTCCAAGCCTCCACACGGCCTCGTGCTTAACTCACATTTGAGAGGAGCTTCCCAAGTACAATCAACGTAGAAAAGGGTTTACCTAGTGATTGGCCAACTACAACTGAAATTAAACACTTGTGGGGAGTTTAAATTCCCTATCCCACAAGTCTAGCCTGAGCTAGTTGGTGTATGACCCTATAAAATAAAACTTACTAATAATTTTTAAATTATATCATTTATTTTAAGCGTTATTTTTAGTCAGAGGATAAATGGCGTGAAACTTATGTGGTGTTTTGACTCAAAGTTGAAACCAAATGACTAAGCAAAGAGAAATGAAATGCAAAAAGCAAACTATTCTCTTTCTTTTCCAAGTAGAAACTTAGAAGCCACAAAAGAACAAATTCTTTTTGTTTTTTCAAAAACAATGATATGCCATGCAAACTAGACTAATAAACTAATCTACATGCATATAAAGCAAACATGTGTTTTACTTTTTCTTTTATAAATGCAAAAGAAAACTAAGACTATATTTTTTGTAATTTTTGAGATTATCTTTAAAAACTGAAAATGAAACTACTATATGCAAATCAAATGCAAAAGTTTCTAAATGCTTTCTTTTCACTTTTTAAAATGCTCAAAGACTACTATGCACCTAAATGCACAAAAACTTGAGCATGCTTGGATAAACTAACTGTATAAAGTAAGCAAAGTGAAGTAAAACAGATTAATAAGACCAAGGATCAACCAACTAAGGAAGACTTGGAACCCTAGCTTGGGCGGGCACAATGACAAGAAATCACCGAGATCACAGAAAGGAAAGTGACAACCCAATCACTATCCGAAGATAGAATGGGAAAATACAGTGTCCAGAACCCTGATCACTGATTCGGACAACCAACACTTGAACCTATAGCCCAAACAGGCAAATCCACTTCAAGCTGCTAACAAAAGACAATCCAAAAAAAAAGAATTCAAGGGCTTTATAAGAAAGCACAAGGTGTGGCCCACAAGGTAATCAATCTGATAGTGTAATGTTCATAAGGAAGACCAACCAGCAAACAAATTTTATAAAGGGATAGGGACAAGCAAACCGTAACCCAAAAATTCAAATGCTAAGGCTTGTACGCGACTGTGTATAAGGGAAACCCGTGTCCTGTACACGACTGTCCCAGAGAGAAACCCGTGTATGCAGGCCTCTGTACGTGACTGTATGCAAGAGCAACCCACGTACAGGTACAAAATTTTCTAATAAAAGAAAATTTTTCAAGGTCTTCAAACACTACCCTGAGCATGAACCAAGACAAAAATAGCACACACACAATGAATGCAAAGACTGGGCAACAGTAAACAGAAATAACCCACAGCAGTCTAGGCTCCCCAGTGGAGTCGCCAGTTCTGTTGTTCAGGAATAAACACCCTTATAATCGAGGGTCTGGGGTTACCAATGTACTCTTAAAACTTGCAGACAATCAGCTGTAAAGTACACAAAAGAAATAGGAAGATGTGATGGACTCACCCGATTAATGACGGTTGATCCAAGCTTTGTCTTCTCCCGCTCTGCTCCTCTCCAAAGCTTTCAGGGATGCACCTCCTTCACCTGCAAAGACCAAATCCTCCAAATACAATCTTATACATGTATATATAACAAGTTAGATAAACAATATTTATAGAGTGCTTAATCATAAATATTCATCAAACCATGATACATGAAAGATATTCAACACGCATTTGGAATAAGGATTCTCTTTATTGACGATAGTGAATGAGATAAGTGTACAACCCAACGCCTGAAACAAGGACTCCTCTGCAACCAAAGGATTCTGAGTTTTGCTGCTCCAAAGACTTCTGAATATATACCACCAGCATAACTTTGCTCTAAGTATGATTGATTAATGCCCTCCCCAAGGCCTCTATTTATACTTAGGAAAATAGAGCAGTTTCGAAGGTTGAGGAGGTTGAGACAGTTAAGATAGTTAATGTTTAAGGCTTAACAAATCTCCATTAATCGTGTTTATTATTTTTAATGTCGAATGGAGGCGTACGCGAGTATTGATACTGGAAACCCGCGTATGACACGCGAGTTTCTATAAGGAAACCCATGTACAGATCTGTACGTGGGTTGCAATGAGAATACTGGCGTACAGTACGCGATATGCTATGGAGATGGTCACGTATGTACACTAATTGCTGTGGAAAGAGTCGCGTATAGCAATCAACATATAAAAAGGTAAAAATGTCAAGCTAGGTGGATAGTGAATGCATCTCATGTCATGCCCATCTATAGTGTTTTAGGCAACCTTCAATCCATAAATGTCATTTTGTGCGCCGACATATGAAGTGTCGGCACTCGGACGGAGAAGTGCCATTTGGGTTGATAACACATAGCCAAGGTGAATTTGATTTTCATTTTGCTACATGCTCCATTGTGTTGTGGTTTCTTCCACTTTGTTAGTTACCTTGGTCTTTTCCTTGTTGTTTTGCTTTGTTCTTGCCTTGCTATTTTGTTTATCCTGTTTGTCTTTACCTTGCAACTTATCTTGGAAACCCCAATTTTTTGGTATGTTGGAAAGATTTTAGATTGTTTACTCCATGCCACTTGTTAAAGTATTGAATTTGCATGAATATTTTCCTATAGATTGCACCCTCCAACACCATTGATCATCATGTTGGTTATGCTCATCAAATAAGTAGTAATGTTGGCCATGTTCTAGGTGGGAGGCACTTATAAACAAATTATGCTTTGCCATTCTTTATGGAGGTTGAGTGCTTGTTGTGGATACTTAACAAGGCTTTCCTTTTCAATATATCTACTACATTATATAGCCTTGTGATGCCTTGAAGTGCTACAATGCCACCTGGTTGATCCTTCCAATAGTCAAATATTTGTCTGAAAAATTGAGTCCTTCATGTCTAAGTATGATCTAATTTCAACCATTACCTAATTTGGGTCATTTGTAAGGAAAGTTGGAAACCTGTATTCATTTGGTCTTCTCTTGTCTTCCTTGTGCTATGTCGTGTTGCAACTTTGAGCTTGACTTGTCTCAAAATAGTAAAGGCGTGACCAAAGCATCTCCTTCTAAAAAAATTCTTGTCTTTTTACCACATGCTCCCTTGGGTTGTGATTTATTTTCCATGTTGGTCACCTTGGCCTCCACCTTTTTGATTTGCTTGGTATTCACCTTGTTTTTTTGTTTGGCCTCTCATATTTTCACCTTGCAACTTAGCATGGACACCCCAGCTTTTTGGTATGTTGGAAGGATGCCATCTCATTTTCTCTATGACACTCATAAAAGTTTAAAATTTTCATGAATGTTTTCCTCTAGAGCACACTTTCTCCAAGAACATTGCTCATGTTTTCCATACCCATGAATGAGTGTTGAAGTTAAACATTCTCATAGAGGGAGGCACTTACAAAGAAATTATTTTCCCTTCTTCATGGAGGTTGAGTGCTTGTTATGGATCCCTAAGAGGTCTATCCTTCTCAACCTATCCACTACACTATATAGCCCAGGGATTCCTTGAAGTGCTAGGATGATACTTGGTTAACCCTACTAGTAGTCATAAATCTCAAAGGTTAAGCCATGAATGGCCTCCACCTTATTGATTTGCTTGGTCTTCACCTTATTGTTTTTTTTTGGCCTCTCATCTTTTCACCTTGCAACTTAGCATGGAAAACCCAGCTTTTTGGTATGTTGGAAGGATGCCATCTCATTTTCTCTATGACACTCATAAAAGTATAAAATTTGCATGAATATTTCCCATTTACATCATTTATAGGAACCTTGGACCAAGGTCACCATTTCTACTTGACTTGGTATTCTCTCTTGTGATTGACTCTATCTCATGATCACACAATTGAGAATCTCAACCATTGGTGGTTCCAATTCCCTAGTTCTTGTCGGAAGACCTAGGAAATATAGGATTTTTCCAAAAGTTTATGAATCCATTGGGGGGATTTTCCCTTCTAGTAGCTCATATATATTTTAAAGGGAATGTGCTTCCACAAAAATTGACCAAAATATACATAGTGTATTATTTACCTATCCTCACCTGAAATCCATCAAAATCTATCCTATCATCTAATATGTACAAAATTATTATTTTGTCAACTCAATAATGCTCACGTTCCTTCCAAAATTTGCAGTGGGTAAGTGTGGACCTTATCAAATTATTATTTTTATTGATGAGTTTGATATAGTCTTATTTAATCATTATTATCCCATTACCTCATTAATGCATTGGAATAGTTCACTTTGAAACTAGATCTAAAAGAAGGCCTTCCATTTCACCTATAAATAAATCCATTGAGGTCACTTCATTCATCCACAATTCAAAGTAAGGGTATCTTACTAGAATTCCTCTAGAGATATTTATCACCCTATCTCTTATCCCTATACCATCAAGAGTTTCTTCATTCTACCAAGCTACAAGGAGGTCAAGAACCTATTCCTAAGGATGGATTCAAAGGCCATCTAACTATGTCAAGTCATCTATAAGGTGTTGTTGTTATCCATATTTACAATAGTTAATGAGATATAATTCACTCTTTTATTACATCTTGTGCTTTAGAATTTGGATGCTAGTTAATGAGTTTATTACATGTTTCCTATGTCTTGTTTATTTTTATAAGATAGGTCATGGAGTTGCATACTTGATTCCTTTGTCTCCCTTTACTTTTATTTTGTCTTTCTCCAGAAACATAATTGCTTAGACTAGGGTTATTGGAACAACCTTATGACAAAATCCTACCTATATGTTTTCTAGATTTGTTTTCTCTGGTCACTTTTCCTCTAAAAACAATTTCAAAAACTTATAAAAAGTGTCCCAAAATAGTGAATTTGGCCATATTTTTTCCATTGTGTTCCAAACCCTTTGGAATCTAACCAAACAACTTTCTAGGTTTTTTTATCCCTACCCATGTTCCTTATTTTCCATATTTCATCATTATTAGAGTTGCTAATAGTAAGTACCATTGTTGTTTGAAAAACTGTATTTTCCCCTTTTTCATCATTTTGGGGATGAATTTGCAATTTTTTTGTTGGTAAGCTAGCATTATAGAACCTTCTATTACTGTAAATTTAAATATGATACCAAAAAGGATATGGGGTTGGGCTGTCATAACGGAAACCTGATCAAATCCAGTTAAGTAGTCAAGGTGGCTCTATAACTATGTCCCATAGAAGGAAACTGGTTGGGAGAGACTTCCCAACAAAGGGAAACCATCCTCATTCCCATAGTCCAAAATAACCATATATGTTGAAAACAACAAAACTGAAATGAAAACTAACATATGTATAACTAGGATAGGACACGGATAGGAGCACGTAAAAAGCATGGAATCTAATAACAAACCCAAGAATTTAACCATTAGTGGTTGGATGGGATGCATTTGTCGAAATAGATATAGGATGGGAGGAATTTGTTCCCTAATCTGGCTTTGAATTCTGAATTGGCACATCTACTACCTCTGCTAATTGGTCTAGATCCCATCAAATGGCCTCCAAATGGTTTCTAACCTACCTAATAAATTTGAACACCTCGAGTTTCATTTGTTACCTCTTAATGGGAGTGTACCCAAGCATGCTTTTGACAATTCATTAAGGATTGATGGGATGGTTCTCCTGCTCACTCTTGATTTTCATTTCCAACAGTTGTTTTTCCACCTCATATATCCACAAATGCAAGTATGTTGGAATGGAAGAGGAATAGGCGTTCCTCCCATCTATCAGTTGTTAGGTGCTTCCATGTTGGAAATGTGCACACGCTATCTAGGAGGCATAGTTCCCAACATAGGAACCAATCTTATGATCAAGAGCTCAGAGCTTAGATCCACCCAAAGTCCCATACACTTATATGTAGAGACATCTAAATTCTCCATAGCAATCAAAACCTTGCCCAACTCTACTACAATTAAGAACTGGTACCCACATCTAGCCTTACTATCACCAAAAAGACCCTTTTGAATGCTCGAATAGATTGATAATACCTTCATTTTCACTGCCCCATCTCGTCAACATAATTTCCTCTCAAGCGTTGTCTGACCGTCTAATTAAAATGACCATTCTCGATGCATTGTCTGACCATCCCATAATGAATTGGCTCACATGCATTGTTATATCTTGCACCCACATTCGAGATGGGATAAATTTGCAATCTTACCCTCAATGAAATTTGTATATACCTTTTCCTTGTAGATTTCCACCAAAAAATTCTTATCTTTCAAACTTTCCATGCTCTAGTTATGCCCAAAAGAAGAATTTGGTTCCAATTTTTTATTTTTTGTTTTTTATAATTTCTTCTACTACCATATCATGCCATGTGTCACATAATTATATGGTAAGTGATGTTGAGTCTACTTGGACTCCTCGTGTATCCTTTTGACACTACCATGTCATCCTTAACACTGGTTGTGCATTACATTTCATGTCTCCATGACCCTTAGCTTTTCTCTACTTTAAAATTATATAAATATATTATTATCTATATATGGGCATCGAGGCCTTATCATACCTATGTATCATTCAATGTGGAACATATCCCAAATTTATGGTAATATTGGGTCCCTCCTTTTTTCCATCTCAATCTCTCACACAAGGACCATTATCTATGATCTAGATCCAGTTCAAAGGTTGAGGCTACAAAACTTCAACGCACCTTTTACCCTTTGAAGAAGTAAACCATAGGATACATTATTCTCATTCTATGGATTTGGATCTTGAAATATTATTTTCAAAACCTATTGTTTGTGGATATCAAATGGCATTCAATAACACCTACCACCTTTCAGGGAATTCACTTAATTGACTCTCATCCTAGTTTTTTTATATTAGCCTTATGGGATCTGAAGTGGTATTCCATACTACTGACAAACTTCTAACTTCTGCAATGGAATTCATTCTTTATGTGTGGTATCCACATGTATCCTTGAATATAACTTGTCATAGTCTCTTCCATGTTAGCATGTGGGGTCTACTAATTAATCCCATGGTCACTTTGCATCTCTTGTCACCGTGTAACTAATTTCTATCATTGTTTCCTTGGAAAGTTAAGGATCAAATTACCCATATTGATACTTGGCCTCTCAGTGCATCAACTACAACTTGAATGCTATAATTTCATAGTAAACGTATCCACCTCATGCACTTACCAACTTATTATTTTACATTCTAGACATAACTTCAACCCCATTATTATCAATTCAAACTTTGTCATCATCAAAATTCAATTTTCCATGAAGTCAAACCTTAGAATTCATGAACTACACTAAATTTTAACATAATCTAATTATAATCTAATCAAATCTAAACACCTCCACAAGCTACCCAAATACTCTAAAAATAATCTATTCTATTAATTGCAGGCATTAATATATCCATTGTAGGCTTCAAATATGTTTTCCAAAAATTACCTCATTGAGGAATTTTGTCAAACACTTGACATACCAGACTATAAATCTTCCATATATACTCTAATTTAGGCTTATACACTCCATTATTGTAACCAAAATCTTTTATACCTCATTATAACATACCTGGCCACCTCTATACTCCAATTGAGGTGACAAGGACTTTGAAAACAATTCCAATTACACCATTCATGCATTTTAATGTGGAATTAATGAAAACACACACAAAAAAGCAATTGAATGCAAGTGCTCTAATGCAATTCATTTCACATATGCATAATTTTATTTCATTTAAACGGGAGCAAATCCTAAAACAATAAATAATCTATAATAGGAAAAACAATATATCTTTGCATATTCATAAACAACTAAGACTTATTACTTATCTTTTTCGAGAATTATCCACCAACTAGCAACCAAAGAACATTCCACACAACAATAGGCTCTCTATCACTAAGGCCACCCTCAATCCATGGCTATGAATCCACAAGGGTGAAGTTCAATTGCTTGACTTTTATATCTATATCTCAACCCAATTCCTAGAGATCGCAAGAAACAAAACTAGCATTTTACACTTTTACTCACTACAATAATCCCACTCAAACAACCCCTCTTCCCCCTCATCATGTACAACACAAGGAATGGGGTTATATTCTCTACTCAATAGTCCCTCAAGCTATCTCTCTTCCCTCCAATTATCTACTATAGGTTGGCTATGAAATCTCTACAACTGGGATTTAAGTAAATATAACTACAACTTAATTTCCTCTTTATCTTAGAAATTACCCACAAAATCATCTGTGATTTTCACGTACTTTCATGTCAGCAAATTATTGGATCGTAATTATAGAGGATAGAAGCAAAGGAATAATGGGTGACGAAGAAGTCTTGCACACCCAAAATCCTAGGTTATATTTTGTATTATAACTAGAGACCACGAGCCTTCATGAAAAATCCATGTATCTATGTTTTGGGACAACTAATCTCAAGGTTTGTGAACAATTTAATAAGCCTGGGAAAAAGGTTAGAGAGCTTAGGATAAAGGTGAGAAACAATCAAATAATATTGTTTTTTCTCTTAGATCCTAAGCACTATTTCTTTTCCTTATTTGTTTGCGACCATTAGTGTTTTCATAATATCTTTTCAAAGCACATACTTAAAAACCAATGGTTATATTTTACTTAGACCACATATGTACAGAATTATATCCAATTCATCATTATGTATACATTCATAATCTATGGGTCCAAATCAGGGTATTACAACTACAAGATAGCCATAAGTGATATTGCTAAGTTTATAGAATATACCTTGGAGATTCAAGACAATGTGATAATTGTGCAAGAAAAACTCACTGTAAGATTCGAGAGCTAATCTCAAGAAATGAAAACCCTCTCCCTTAGGTTGAAGGAGTGGAAACAAAGTCAATAACGATAGAAAATATGTGTTGAGTTTACCTTCAAAAAGAGTGGAAATTATATTGTGTTGATGCATTCCTCGAGATTTCAAGATTAGGTGATAGAAAATCTTCAGGAATAATATGGGACTTGATAATTGAAAGGACGCAAGTTAGCACTTGAACGAAAATGCCCAAGAACTGTTAAGTGATTGTGAACAAGTTTGGGAGGATGTTAGATAGATCACATAGGATTTCATTTACTCCCATTCAGAGAAGATAATGTATTTTCAAGTTGAAGTAATGGGTACATTAAGAGAAAATAAAATCCAATAAAGGAGCACTATAAAAAAATCCCATAATCAACAAGATAAGTATATGTGTAGAAATTCCCACTAGGAAAATAATTATAATGAATTTGTGTATCTAAGTTTTAGAAGGGCCCTGATGGAATATAGAATAATCTGAAGGTATTTTAGTTCCCAATGGAACAACATTATTTTCCCCACTTTTTTGAAATTAGAAAAGAATATGAGACTTGGAAAGAGTATGTAAACGATAAGAAAAATGAAGTGGGCCATCATCATGATAATTAGGATTAGAATATCAAGACTTTTTTTTTAAGTAAGCACCCACGGAGTTTCGAACCTGTGGCCTTATGCAAAGAGTACCTTAATAGTACACCCATTCACAGTCTATTCTAAGGCCCGTGGAATATAATTTGAAGACTTATGAAGCTAAAATGTTTAATATTTCCATAATCTCAATTTTTGCATAAATACGATGAATTTAAAGAAGACATGGAGGGGATTTTTTTGACATTGTAAGTTAACTTCTTGTTAATTGACAAGACATTATTTACTAATTGTATTACTATGTGTTCTTATAGACTATTATTGTTCTTCATGGTGCTATATAATTTTGTAATTATAAATATTCATTTATTATAGAATATTATCGTGCAGGTTAGATTTGTTCTTGCTTTAACTTATTCCTTTTTTGAACACCGATATGAAACTATAATATTCAATAATGTTATAGGATATCCTTAACTTGTTGTAGATTAATTGGATATTTATACAATCAATAAATTCAATGAACTAATTCTTGTTTTGCTACTTCCAATCATCATATAAATGCAAAATGGAGACCAGGGTTCTTAGAGGGTGTCCAACAACTTAAGGTCAATTGTAGTCTAGACCACTGGAATATTCAATATCTATAAGGAGAATGTTTTACTTGAACCACTATTGAGAATTTTGAATTCAAGGTTTCTAAGAAATGGATATTTTATATCTTTGGGTTTTATAATATATGATTAAGACACTTAAAACCTTTGTTTATTTTAATTGGTAAAAAGGAATAATTCTATTATAATTTCTTAAAGTAAAAGTCTCCATTTAATTATTTTGTATCCCTTTGAACTACATTTTGTTTCAATATGTTTGAGACAGGTTCCAAGCTCATCAAACTTCATATGTAATAAATAGTATTCATCTTTTCACTTATAATTCAATAGACTTAGTTTTTTCATATTTTCAACATTTTAAGACGGGATTCAATATTTATCAATAGCCTAATTTTGCTACACCTTTTCATGACCATCATCACCTTTACACATCACGTTTGACAACTTTAGCCTCATTTCCTTCATTTTTATTATCATATGACCTTAGCATTATCAAAAAGAACTTACTTGAATACTAATTTTGACCATACAAGTAAACACACATAATTCCTTAAATAATGCATGCATATTGCACACACTAAAATATCTCGAAAACCAAGTCGTGGTCCAAAAATAGAATATAATTAGTTCAGTTTGTTGATTAATGTTGTAGACCTACTAAAATGGTGCAATGGATTAAAAGTGTACATCGTCAATCTGTTATTACTAAAAATAGCCTTTGATTTTGTCTCTAATCCCTATCCTTATCGCACTACTTCATGAATGCAAGGGGATCACTCACATTGGAGCTAGTTTTGAGAGATGCCCACATACTTTGCTATAAATAAATCCATCAAAGTCATCCCTCACATCAATCACAAGAATCAAGGCTATGTTGTTGAATTTCTTCCATAGAGATAGAGCCTTCATATTGTCCCTTTCTTTCTATCATAAGAAATTGTGTCACACCATCTACAGCTTGGAGTGGAGCACTAGAGGACAAGAATTACCCTCCCTTGAGATATAATTGTAGTCCATTTTCTTCAACTTACTATTACCAAGGTGATTTGTTGGCACAAAATTGAGACTGGGTTCCTGTGCATGGACCAACAAAGGCACCGTTGTAGTCTAGTGTGCTATAATTTTCAATCTCAAAGGAGAAGTTACCACCCGAAGCACAACCAAGATCGGTGTAGGATAGGGGGTGGTTAACTATACAATGAAATTGTGAAATGTTCTTATCATATTTCATCAAAATTCATATTAACATATTGCAACATCAATTGCCTTAACGTATCACAACATTAGTTATCTCATACGACATAACATTAACATATACACTACATATAGCGAATGAAGAATAAACATACGAAAGACATACAAATCCAATACATAAAATTTAGGGGCCCAAAAATCCTTCTTTATTAAGAAGATAAATTCCATTGCATCTTGGCTAAAAAGTGTTATAATCATCATGCAATTACCTGTCGTGGGATATGCAAAACATAGAGGCAAAACCCTACTACCCAAAACCCAGATGCATTATTCTCTTATGTGGGTCTGACTATCTATATCTTCGACAGCTCAATTATAATTGTTCACATATTCATACTTTTTCCTGTCTCCTCTCTTCCACTTATCTTCCACTTCCTTTTTTACTTGTTGGGGGAGTCCAAAATGGTTGCGGCCATTAGCATATTTCTTCAAGTCCCACTTACACTTTCTTCTATGGTTCTTTCTTCTTTTGCCTTTTACCATCCTCTCCAAAAATCAAGGAGACAATAGGTACTAACCACAAGTGTTAACTCGTCAACTTTGTTGCGTTGAAAATCCTTGCTTGTCCTCTACTACTTGTCCTTTAAACAGAGGATAAAACTCTAGTACTGAACAACATCAGCTTCCAACTATGATATGTGAAAGTCTATATGAAATTATTAGATGTTGTAGCTATGTATCGTGTTCGAAAGAAAGACTATCTCACCCTCGTTTGCGACATTATATAAATCAAGAAGGTTTTTTGTTGTCTTAAATCTTTAAAATATTCAAGGACGATGACCTCTTTGGAAGTGTCATCATGCTTGGAAAAGTGCTTGTTACTCCTTCAACAATAGACCATATTCCTTGCAAAAGTATTCCAATCAACCATAATATTAGGTAGACTAAGAAACAAGGACACAACTGAGGCATTCTTTCCAACATATCCAATGAATATCACTTCATCTTCAAAATTTTCATCTCTCAAACATCCATATGATGTATCGTTGGTATAAAGGGATGCGAGAGTATGACATATGGCCTTAATGGTATCACAGATGGGAGATAAAATAAGCAAGGTTGAGCTTCCTGGTGGTATTTATGGTGAGATCAGAAGCTCTTGTTAATATTTATTCATTGGGATTCTCTTATATCATGGAACTTGTATGGGAGTGTTCAATGAGGTTCCTTGTGTAGGGACTACTAAGTATGCCTAATGTCTAATAGAATCTCATACAGTAGTAGGGGGATAAATACAAGGGTTGGAAGGAATATCTACATGGAAACGATGGAGTGAAACATGAAAATAAAACTTGGGAATCTAAGGGTGATGGGAAGAAGGGAAGGTTGCATATAAATAGACGTGGAATGATTTTAGGGTGGCCTTTCATGTTGCATGAACTGGATGAGGAAATGATGTGTTAAGGATCTGGCGATGGGGGAGAATCACAATGATTGTAGGTGCATAAGTCAAGTCTAATGGCTTAGGATGTGATCTACAGAAATCAAACATGCAAGGGATGAGAACTGACGAATGGTGGCATGGGTAGTCTTATGGATGGGATTGTTGTGGGACTATTAGTGCAATAGGTTCAAGATGGTGAAGGATTCTAATGATGACATGCCAAGTAACTTGAAATGACTATGACTTCTCACAAGTAAGTTGCGATATGATGAATATAACATATGTACTACTACTATGTGGTGCTAGCGGGGACTGAATGGAGTTATGGGTCCCTCTCTGACCATAATGGTTTCAACTAACCCTAAACTAACCGAACTAAAATAAACAACTAAAACTCAAAATAAGAAAAATCACTGGACTAAAAATGAACATAAATCCTAACTAACTCACTCCCACGAGAAGGAGTGTCCACTTGCAAAATCATTAATCAGAGTCATGGGGCTTTAGGCATAAGCGATTCACCCATCCTAGATGTAGTATACCATCAAGTTGTGCAAGTTTCATATCTCTTGAATCTTTTATTTCCACAACAATTAATGGTCTTATCCAATGCATCTGTAGCTTTCCTAGATGTTGCATGAATTTGTTGTCGTAGAGTAGCATTTTGTCGTCTTTGGTGAATTGTTTCTGCTTTATATTTTGATCATGACATGCCTTATATCACCCTTTCTCCATTGTTTCATGATAGTTCTCTAGGAACCAAGACTCTTCAATTTCCATTAGTTTTGAAAGATGTTTTGTAATCGATTCCTCCTCTATCATGTGTCTTGCATGTGCAATGTAGAGACTTGGAACTACAAATTCTATGTGAACTATTACTACTCTACCATAAACCAACTGGAATGGAAACCGAGGTATTCTTGTGAATCTTCTTAGTGTTGATCATGTATCTACATAATACAACAGGATCCATTCATCCCAATAATCCTTATTAGTGCAAGAGACTTTGGTCAGTTTGTTCTACAAGATCTTATTGAAAGCTTCAACAATACCATTTTCTTGAGGGTGATATGAACTAATTTTGAGGTGCTGAATTAGAAATTAACTTGGCAGTTCTTCAATAGTGTTGTTTAGAAAAAAAATCCTTGATCACTTATAAGACTCCTAGGGAATCCAAACTAAGTAATAATATTGTCATAATGAATTGAGTAGTTATCTCTATAAAACAATCGTGAACTGGTGTTGCTTTGTCCCATTTGGTTAAATAGTCTGTTGTAGTGATATTGTATCCGGATTTAGAATGCTTCGTTGACAGATTGATAAGTCCCACAAAATCAATCACCTATTTTTCAAACAATTCTAAAGTTTGAACTAGATGAATCGAAAGTTCGTCTTAGTTACATGGTCTACCTGCCCATTGATAAACAACACATTTTTTGGAATACTCCTCTACATTATTGGACATTGTATGCCACCATAGTATTTCTTGGAGTACCTCCCTTCCTATGGATTTTCTTCCAACATGACCACCCACAACATCGACATGCCATTCCCATAATATCCTTTGGTAATTGTGATCCAATACATATCATCATAGAATTACATCAATTCCTAATTTTTAGAGTTGGCCCACGATTAACTGATATTTTGTGCCTCTGAAAACCGAGTGAGGCTTTTGTGTTGTGGAATAATCATCTAGAGCCTTTCTTGTGGTAAGGAACAATGAAATATTCTCTAAGTGGTCTAGAATGTCTTCGACCGTGAAGAGTGTTGCATTGGGTAGTTGGTCATCAATAGGTCTCTCAACTTGTCTCGACTCTATGCATGACATGTTCAATTCCATGGTTATGCTTCCCATGTTTGACTATTACTTCAAAGGAGAATTCCCAAAATAAGAGTAATCATTTGTAGGTTCGTCCTTCTAGAACATGCTTATTGACCAAATACTTCATAGTTGAGTAATCAGTAAAAAAAATTAAAGTGTCCTCCTAACAAATAGTGGCAGAACTTTTGTAATGCATAGATAATAGTCAATACTTCTCGTTCTGTGGTTGTGTAGTTGTGCTTCGCTTGTGATAGTTTTATACTGGAAAAATAAATTGGATGGTCCATATCACCTTCTCATGGGTGAGATAATATAGCACCAAGAGTGATTCTTGATGCATCAACATGAACATGGAACTCCTTCTTCCAATATGGAAACACAAAGATCATGGTGTTTATTTTTTTCCCTTTAATGTTGCGAAAACTCTTTCATAGTTGTCTCTCGACTTGAAATTATTTACTTTCTTCAATAATTTTTCAAGGGCGCAGTGATGGAGGTGTAATTGCAGATGAAATTTCTATAATACCATGTATGTTTAAAGGTGTAGCATAATTGTTTCACTGATGTAAGGGCTTGCAAATTCATAGTTGCTGAAATTTTCATAGGATCTACCAGAACTTCGTATTTGCAAATGATATGGCCCAAAAAAGTGCCAAAAGGAATGCAAAAGATGCACTTCTGCAAGTTTAAATAAATTCCCATTTGCCTGCAGCAATCCAACATAAGTCGAAGGAATGCAACACAGTATTTACCAAGGTGTAGAACATCTATTCGTTTAGATAAACTTCCAAGAACTTATGAAGGACTCCCTGAAAAATTTATGATCATTATTATTGAGAAATCAACTGGTGCATATTTCAACCCAAATAGCATCACATTATATGCAAATGATCCATATTTTGTAGTGAATGCAGTCTTCTTCTTATCTTCCTCAACAATCCTAACTTGGTGGTAGCCTAATAATCAATTTGTGAACGAGTATGCTTTATTTCCTGCAACCGGGTCCATCACTTCATCACTAAATGACATCATGAATGGGTCATAAACACATGCAACATTCAAGATATGATATTCAATGCATACCTCAATGTCTTACTTGTCTTTCTTGCTCTAGATAACAATAGGATTGATCCAATCTGATTCATCTACCAAGAAAATCAATATTTCACTTAACATGTGGTCAATCTCTTTTTCACCTTTTACTTTACTTAAGGATTCAGTCTATAGGGTAGATGCTTAACAGGTTTGGTGTCTGGTTTCAATGCAATCTTCATTTCTCCTATATCTTCTTAAATTTCTTTGAGTTATGTAAATATTTGTGGAAATAAGTCATCATATTCTTTCAATAGTGATGTGACCTGAAACCCCAATTGCTCATCCTAATGATGCCCAATGGTTTCCATATTTAGTGTATCTTTAGTGCCAATAGTGACTATCTTTAACTTCAGAGGTTGTGCATAAATTCCTCCAGTCTTGTAATACCATGGAATGTCAACCCCTATGGAACCAGTGGAACCTTATGGTTAACAATTCTATGTATTTGGTTTGTTTATTAATGTGTTAAAAATATGCTTGTGTTGTGAGGGATAATCGATGAATGATGGGTCGCGGTCTACTTAGGGAAAGAACTAAGGTAAACAAAAAAGAATTAAGAAGGATAAACATAAAAAAGAATTAAACTGAAATATAAATAAATTGAATAAGAAGAGAACAAAAAGAAGATGAAGGGACTCTTATAGAATTCTAACTTTTACATAGGTGGCATTATATAAGAAAATGACTAAGAATAGTAAATGCATCTTCTAAAAAGGAGGGGAAAAAGAATGCAAGGGGTTAATTCTCTTGGTGGAAGAAGAAAGAGTAATATACATCAAAGACCAAAAATATGAAGAATTGAAGAAAAGAGAAAAAACATATGAAAGTATCACAGTACAAATTGAATGGAAGAGTAAAAGAACTTGTAATGAATAGAAATCTGGGTAGTTGAATGGGAGAGAGATAGCATTTGTTATTTGGTTGCAAATAACCAAGAAGAAATTCCATTCATGGTTAAATATATCTATGGTCATAGAGTGTGAGCACTGAAGTGTTGTATACCATATGGTAGGAGGACCTCCTAGGTACTGTTAATAGTAGTATGGTCTATTTAGGTTGGAGTATTGGGTGTTAGTTGGAAGCAGTATTGCATATATAGGTTGGACTACTTGATGTTGATTGGTAGGAGTACTGCCTAGATTGAACCATGGACATAGGTAAATTGAGTTGGATAAGGTAGGGACCCTAAGATGGAATGTAGGTATGTTAAATTAAAAGGAATATGAAACTATAAGGATTCTAAAAAGTATCCCTAGAGTGACCAGGACTTTGCTTGGGGGTGGTTGAGGGGAAACTAAGACTGAATTTTCCTACAAATCTATTGTTGGGTGGATTGGGGAAATCCCCACAATATTTGTAGACTAAGCAACAACACTTGGAACAGATGAGGTCCTTGTACTCTAGATCTTTGTGTCCTTAAGTTTATGAATTCTGAATTTATATATGTTATTGATATGATGGCGTATGCATGAATCTATGTTTTAAATTGATGAATTATCTAGAGAATCAAAATTGATATGCATGTTCCTATTAGGTTTTAGATGGGAATACAAAAATAAGAGAGAACAAAAATAATCTTAACCACTTAGAAACACATTTAACCCAACACATTTTACCCAGGAAAACCCTATGAGAGGAAAAAACAACCAATGAAGGTCTTCATTACCTTGACCAAAACTAGCCAACCAAGCCAAGTGACCTCACCCACTCACCTCAAAGACCACATTACAATGGAGTGTGCCAAGTTTTAGGGTTAACCTTGACTCGGGAATGAGTCATAGGTGGTTTAGGTCTAGCACATAGTTTAGTCACATGGTTTCTAGTAGACCATGGTATTGCATGTGATAAATCATTTATAAGGCTTGAGGAGGCTCCATTGTAAAGTGGCCTTCAAGTGAGAGATGGCTAGCTCACTTGCTTCGGTTGGTCGGTTTGGCCAGGGTAATGAAGATCTTCATTGGTCCTGGTTTTTCCCCGCATGGGGTTTCCATGGTAAATGTTTGTTTCTATGTGAATGTTGCTTGTAATATTTATTTCTCACACTAATTATATTTTATTTATGCTTGTCAAGGTTAACCCTAATAGTTCCTTCTATCTGGATTTATGTAGTAATGGCTCTAATAGTTCCTTCTATCTGAATTTATGTAGTAATGGTTGATTTAAGTAATACATGCTTGTATGAAATATCTGGAAGATTTGATTGCTCATATGTAAATCTATGATGGAAGTAGTAAACAAATAGTATCAAATTAAGAAATAAATACATGTAAATCATGTGGTATGAGTATGGTATTATGAAAATCTAAAAATAAGTAAGTATGGATTAATCTGAATTATGTTTTGGTTATTAATATGGGTCCAGAATGTGATAGTACTTATTTTTGTGTTGCATGGTTAACCTAATCGTTGCATTGGGCAGCACAGTCTAGTACAATTGTATTAAGATTATGTAGTTACCGTAACTGTTGCATTGGGCAACAAAGTCTAGTATAAGTGTGTTATTGTTGTTAATTCCCTGACAATTGAATTGGGTAGCTAATCTATATCAGATTTGTAAAATATTTGTAGTTAGCTAACTATATCATTGGGCCACGGACTCTATTGAAACTAGAATCGAAAATAGAACTAAGAAGTATCAATAATGATATACCCATATATATAAATGTATGAACATATTCTACTGAAGCGAGAGATTGTTGATTGTACTATCATTAAGTTATCTAGTACATCTATGATGAGATAGATGAATAGCACTAGATGATAAAGAAAAATATCTAGTAGAATTGCAAGTATGCTAACTATAACTGAAACAATCAAGAACTAGCTTAAGCTACATGCCTATGTTACAAACCTATCGTATTGCCTCAAGGTGGGTAAGTTATTGGAACTCCTTGACTCAAGTTAGACTGAATGATATAGGCTTCGGTTTTGTCCCCCTAGGAACTCGAGAATCACGAGTGTATTAGGACCCAACAAAGAACCCTAGCAGGAGTTGTTAAAAGAAAAGAAAATCCTAGCATGTGATATCTACTTGGATGCAAGTAGAGATAAAATGAAACTAATTAAGTCATTTCAATGATTACGGAGTTAATAGATAAACAATATTCCTAAATCTATGGACACCTTACATGAAACATGGCATGTTATAAAATAATAAATATAGTTTGGATAAACAATCCATTGGAAGTCTATGTATAGACTTGCTACATAACATCAACTAATATTAATGAAAGATCCCTATAATTTAACTTTTAGATAAAATTACTAGGGGCTTATTCCATCCCAGATCCTTACTTACATGAGTAATTAAGAAGATATCAAGGAGCCAAACTGTCTCAAACAACCTAAGAAAAGTAGAATCCACCTGCAAAAGGGAAGTACCATCAGTATGGGGACAAAATATTTTAAGAACATAATATACAAGATGTTAAATTGCATAGTCACATGGGTGCGGAGGGTTCACCCATCCAAATATCCCTGCATGCAACATGCAGAAATGGGTCAGTAATGAATAACAAGTATGAGAAATGCTAAGAAGGGATTATATAATTAAAAAGTATGCTTATAACTTAAATATATCAATGCATACCTTGATAGAAGCATAACAATAATGGAATCTAACTAGATTATGTGTACAAGACAAGTTATCCATGTTATAATACTAAATGACCAGTTCTAAGAAGAATGCTCTAAATGTATGGAAAGTTTTCTCTCGTTTATGAAAGGAAATATATTGAAGAGTAAGTTGGTCTAGATACAAGTATACAAGCATAGTCCTATGATTATTAATCTGGAAATGTAGTGAAGAATATATTATGCATGACATTATAATAAAAATGTTCCTTGCCTATTTATGTGCTATGCTAATGTAGGAACTATATATATATATATATATATATATATATATTAGTGTGTGTAAACCCTCATCCAATTGACCTGTGCTTGTATACATATATATAAACTATGCTCAAATCAACTTACCCTACCTTGTCAAGGGAAGTGTTACTTATGCGTTCATATTATCAATTATATGCTAAGAGGATCAACCTTGATCGGATCGAGGAATGTCATAGGGACAAGATGATTCGTATCTATATGTACTCAATGCTATCTATCAAAGCTTGGTTTGAGTCATGGATAATTGTAGTCATAAACAACGTGCATAAATGATTGTATACAGTGATATGAAAAGGTTGATGGATTTCATCCATTAATATTGATTTGTTGCATGTTTCTAAGTCTATTCTAGCCAATTTCAATTTTCTTCACAGATGTTAGGAAGACTCCATTTGAATATCAAGGATTTACAGTCTTTTCCACATACTAATGTGTTGTGTATGAGATTAATTTGAGAGGAATTATAGTATATAATTGATGTATCTAAAGTGATATTAACCTTCTGAAGATATTTTTGCAATCTGAATAAGTAAAATCTGAGTTTCTCAAGAATTTCCTTAACCTATTCTATATTTACATAAGAATGGCTAGTTTTCAGTGTTTATTTGATTAACTTATTTTTTCCCATCGAATTTACTCCTTTTCAGTTTTTCTATGTGTTTTATAATGTTAAACACATCCACTGTCTTAAAATGACCATTCGTAGCCTTTAACCATTGTTTGGGAAGCTCTGAATACAAGGTAGTTGTGCAGACCCAAAATGTCAACCTACTTGTATGTTCTCCAAAACTTGTCAAACTCTCTCTAAACCTTCAAATTAGACCCAATTCTAATATATGGTAGTAAATATACGTTCTCTAGTCCTTCAGGAGTCGAAATTATTCACCTTTTGCTTTTAGGAAGTGCAAAGCAACGAATTTAGTTTGCATATGTTGGAGTGCACAGGAGCCTTAAAGTAGACTTCAACCTCATTGATGTTTGAAACGTAAATGGTACCAGTAAAATTTTCAAAGGATATTAAGCTAAAACAATCCTCCCTCTCTTCTTTATTTTGAACTTGTCCTCTTGAACCTTTTGTTAAGTGGCTAGTTAAACCCCCCTTATTTCCATTGATTGTTTTGAATGTTTGAGAAATTGTGAATTAATGACCAATCATATATGATTGGATCATTACGGTGGTATCATATCATGGTCCTATAAACCTAATCAAGTATTCTTTAATTATTCCTAAAAGAAATTCAGATCTGAAGAAGAAAGGTCCAGTTCAAGAAGAGAAAGTCAATTCCACCGAAGGAAAACTTCAAGGAGAAAGAGATATGTCAAACATGGATGAGAAATATGAGTTCAGAATTTTTTTCCAAAGTATTCTCGAAGTATTACAATATATATCTCATAATATTATACATTCTGGACAAGAAACCAGATAATTCTTTGCTAAGCAGCTAGGAAACAAGGATGGAGAAGGGAGCAACATTGGCTCTCAACATGGTGAAAAAAAGAGCCCTGGTGGGTTTGTATTTTCAAAGACAAGGCCTCACAATCACCCTTATGAATTCAAGGATGAAACGAAGAGACAATATCTACCTACAATTCCCAATTTTACAAAGGAACATAAAGAGGAGTGTGAAGGGCATAATGAATAAGTTGCTTCATGGGAAGATCGTTATGTTGAGTATCAGACCTTGAGTGAAGAATGCAAAAGATCTCTACCATTCAAATTTTTATGTGAAACTCAATACAAGAAAAATATAAAGGGGGTATTTTGAATACCTACTCAGAATTTGAGCTAAGGAATTCTATTGGTAATATTTTTTTGCCATACTTTGATGGCTCATCCAAGAGTATTGCTAGTTCTTGGATCCAAAAGTTAGATACTTATTCCCAATTGAATCCTATGGCTGAGAGAGATGCAATGAATATGGATACTCTACATTTGGATGGTGAAGCAAATGATTGGTGGTTTCATGGCATGAAGACTCTTGGCGATGATCAAGTAACAACTTATGAATAATTCACTGGGAGGTTGGCTGAGAGTTTGATAGGAAGGATCTATAGATCACCTTCAGAGAGCTTGTGCATGTGAAGCAAGATGGAAATTTATAATATTACATATATGAGTTCCAAAATATGGTTTTAATTCCCACTGACATATAAGAATCTATGTTGGTCCTTCTATTCATAGAAGGATTGGCACAAGATTTGAAAGGCTTGGTGAAGGCCTACAGACCAATGAATTCGCAAGATTCCATGAGTAGGACAAGGGATATGCACGATTCCCACATAAACCTTCTGCCCCTACTTAGTACAAGACTTACATACCCACTTTGAATAATTCATCTGGAAATTTCAAGAAAGACACCTTCTCCAAGGATCGGGATGAATTGAGAAGAATAAAGTTTTGCTTCTCTTGTCATGAACCATGGGTTCTAGGACACAAGTGTTCCAAAGCAAAAGAACACTATATTGAGGTCTTTTTAGAGAGATAAGTTGAAGAGGAAGAGGAAGAAGCACCTACAAATGAATAAGGAGAATATGAGACAGCAGATGAAGGGCCTTTTCTAGAGGGTGGAAAATTGCAATCTTGACAGGGGTGCCTCACTTCCACACCCTCATATTCAAGGGAGTGGTTCAAGGAAAAGCAATCACTATTTTGGTAGATGGAGGTGCTACCCATAATTTCATTTATGCATCATTAGTTGAAAGAAGGAAGTTGGTCACTAAAAAAATTTAAGGTTTCACTGTGATTACACCAGGTAATCATTCCATGGACTGCTCTAAATGGAATCCTACATTGCAAGTAACCATAGGAGATCACACTATGACAAATAGTTGTTATTTAGTTAATGAATATGATACTAATTTGGTTTTGGGAGTGCAATGGTTGTACTCTATTAGAGAGCACACCATAAACTACAAAGTGCCTGAAATGAGGTTCCAAGATGTTGATGGAAAAGAGGTTGTGTTGAGAGGTATCAAAACCTATCCATAGCAAGTAGTTTATGCACATAGTATGAGATCTATTTTGATACATGGAGATAGTGAGTGGGTTGTTGAATGCCTAATCACCACTCAAGGCACCATATTGGATATAGCACAATACCTGTAATACATAACGTGTTGATGTATTTGTAACTTCGGAATGTATTCACTTCTATATTTTATGTATTGCACCCCGATGTTTATTTTGGGAAGTATCTGTAATGTAATTGAGTCATGTCATGCCCCGATGTTCGTATCGGCAGATTAAATAATGTAAACAAGTCATGTAAAGTCATAGAGGGTAACACTCCTTATTGATCTAGGGTTAAAGTCCCCACAGTTGTGGGGCCCTAGGGTTATTAGACTCTCCTAGAGAATTCAGCTGTAGTGAGTTATTGTCAAGTCGGGAATTAGTATAAATAGAGAGTGAGCCTCTCTATTTATCACACATTCACTCACACTCAGTTGTAGCGCATAACTGAGAGAGAAGAAGAAGTTGGGACAAGAGAGAGAAAAACTACTGCTGTCGGGAGATCATCTTACTATTTTTGGGTTTTACTTTTGGTGTTGATTCTATCTCTGAGTAAGTTGCAGGGTTTTCTCCTTTATGGTTTCCCCAAGGAAAATCTTTGTGTCTATTGTCTATTGTGTTTGATTGTTGTGCTTGTTATTCTCTCAGTTAAAGATCCTAAGATAATTCTAGCTTGAATGATAAAAATCTAACATGGTATTAGAGATAACTTGAGAAGAAGACACTTTGCAACTGCGAAAACTAGGGCTTCCTATTTTTTGGATCTCTCTCCACACATTTTCAGAAAAAGAAGGTTGGACTGACTCTCCTCTCTAGGGTGCATCTTTCTGTCGAAACATAATTTGATTCTGATCATTTTTCAGTTTTTGACCCAACACTACTGCCGGAAATTAGGGCTTTCCACAGAAGTGGAGTTTTTGAGTGATCCCAGGCCTAGATTGATCTCCTCCCCAAAATTGAAGTTTAGACATCAAGATCAAAGTTTTTGGTTGGGCATAACTCCAGGAAATTCAAACCCCAATCTACTCCTAAACCAACTCTACAGAGATTCAGCTTCAGATCCAGTTCCGACATATTAACCTGGTAAGATCTAAATTTTTTGTATTTCCATTTGAGGTTCTCAGTTAATATGTCTCATCATACCAAGCTTGATGAAAATCTTGGGGGATCTTATGACTTCCGATCTTAGAAGTATAGGATCTCCCTAGTTCTGGAAGAAAATGAGTTGGACTCTTACATTAATGAAGAGGTTCTAGTTCCAGAAGGAGATGAGGCTAAGGCCTTACAGACACCTAAAGATCACCTCATACCACAAGTGTCCTCCCTAAAGACACCTAAATCTATGTTTAATGCCCTGACCAAACTATTTGAAGGAAAGAACATAAATTGGAAGATGACTCTGAGAAACCAATTGAAGAATGTAAAGATCCAGAATGTGGAGACCATACAATCTTACTTTACAAGGGTCTCTCAGATCAAGGAACAGCTGGAAGTGGTAAATGAAGAAGTGGAGAACACAAAAATTGTGATGACCACCTTGAATGGTCTACCTATATCGTGGGACTCCTTCATTCAAGGGATTTGTGCAAGAAAGACGTTAGTCAAGTTTAGTAGGCTGTGGGAAGAATGCTCACAAGAAGAAGCTCGAATAATATCCCGAGAAGAAAAGATGGGAAGTGAAGATCAAGATCTCATAGTACACTCCAAGAAAAGCAAAAGAGACTTTCATCACCACGAAGGTAAGCACTTCCACTAGAAAGATAACACTAGAATATCTAACAAAGATTTATCTAAACTCAGATGCTATACATGTGATGAAAGAGGACACTTTCCTAGAGATTGTCCTAGAATAAAACATAGCTCTCACAAGAAGAATGGAAACAAGAGAAGACATCATGCTCATGTTGCAAAGGATGATGAACCTTCCACAAAGAGAATCAGACAAGAAAGTGATGATTCTTCAAGTGATGAAGAATATGTTTTGATTTCTTCTCTCATGGGAACTATCACACATGGAAGCAATGATTGGCTTATAGACAATGGGGCTTCAAAACATATGACGGGATTCAAAGAATCCTTTTTGAAACTATCTGAACATGAGTCACCTCACAAGGTGAAACTTGGGGATGACTACCAGTATCCAATAAAAGGTAGTGGTGAATCCTCCTATAAGCTAGACTCTAGAAAGTCTATGGAGATGAAGGATGTATTGTTTGTACCTGGACTAAAGAAGAACCTCCTCTCCATATCTGCATTGGATGCAAAAGGCATGAGGGTTGCATTTGTAGATGGCCAAGTTCTTAGGTGGCCAAAGGGAAAGACTATTGATGATGCAGTAGTGATTAGGGAACAAGAAGGAGGTTTATACAAATTGAAGGTCCAACCAGAACAAGATTTGGTTCATAACTTAGTAGAACCAAATGAACTTTGGCATAGAAGGCTTGCACATGTGCACTACAGAGCACTACCACTTGCGAGCAAAGTTGTTGAAGGACTTCCAAAAATACAGACAAAACATGATGGTGTCTATAAAGGATGTGCGAAAGGAAAGAACACAAAGAAGACATTTCCAAGTAGCGAGAGCAAGGCAAAAGGAATCTTGGAAATCATTCACTCCGATGTCATCCAGTTCATTAAGCAGGTATGTATACTATGTTTATTTTATTGATGATTTTTCTAGGAAGACATGGATATACTTCATGAAGAACAAAGATGAAGTATTCGGCAAGTTCAAGGATTCAAAGCCTTGATCGAAAACCACACAGAAAAGAAGATCAAGACCTTTCGATCAGACGAATTCAAAGAATTATGCAAAGATTCAGGGATTAAGAGGGAGTTAACCACTCCATATAATCCACAACATAATGGGGTTGTAGAAAGGAAGAATAGAACGATCATGGAAGTTGCAAGGGCCATGCTTCATGATCAAGATCTTCCCATGCATCTATGGGCAGAAGCTACCAGAACAACGGTGTATGTATAGAACTGTACACCACACAGAGTACTCAAGAACAAGACACCTGAAGAAGTATTTTCCAGCAAGAAACTAGAAGTCAACCGTCACAGAATATTCGGTTGTCCTGTATACATACACATTCCAAAAGAAAAGAGGACAAAGTTAGATCCTTCTGGAAAGAAGGGTATATTTGTGGTATATAGTGAAAGATCGAAAGCTTACAGAATATACTTCCCAGGATTCAAGAAGATCGACGTAAGTAGAGACGTAACATTCAACAAAGATTCAGCTTACAACAAATCCAGAAAGAGACCAGTTAAAGACTCCGAAGAAAAAGAAGTACCTAGAATTCAAGATACAACTATGAACGATACAAATCAAGATGAAGATCGAGAAATAGAAGAACCCCAGGAACCTGTAGATCCACCCCAAGAGAAGAATCCTCATAAGAGGAAACCTACATGGGTACGAGAGGATATCCAAGGTGCAGAAAGATATGGGGCTCCAGAAGAAATACATAGAGAGAGGAAAAGAACTAGGTCCTACTCCGGTTATGTATCCTTGTTATGTGACATCATTGATAAAGAACCTTCCAACTATGAAGAAGCGGCAGAAAATAAAGAAAGGAAGGATGCTATGATCGAGGAGTACCAGTCGATCATGAAGAATGATGTCTGGGATGTTGTCCCTAGACCATAGGGGAAGTCTGTCATGACTTCCAAGTGGATCTACAAGATCAAGCATGCTACAGATGGCAGCATAGAGAAATATAAAGCAAGATTTGTGGCTCATGGCTTCTCCCAGAAAGAAGGAATAGGTTATAAAGAAACTTTTGCACCTGTATCCAGACACACTTCCATCAGATCAATACTTGCTCTGGCTACAGTGATGAAATGGAAGATACACCAGATGGATGTCAAGACTGCTTTCTTGAATGGTGTAGTGGAAGAGGAAGTGTATGTGGAGCAGCCACTCGATTTTGAGACACATGACAAGGAGACTCACGTGTGTAAATTGAAGAAATCCCTATACGGTTTGAAACATGCACCTAAGACATGGTACGGTAGAATAGACAGCTTCCTATCCAGATTGGGGTTTACCAAGAGTAAAGCAGATTCCAACCTTTACTACAAGGTTGAAGAGGGGAACCCAGTGATACTCCTAATATATGTAGATGATATGTTTGTAACAGGTATGGATGGGTTGATTGCTGATACAAAGAGGAAGCTTGTTGTTGAGCTCGAAATGAAGGACTTGGGTATGATGCACTACTTTCTAGGCATGGAGGTGTGGCAGAATGCAGATGGAATTTCCCTGGGACAAGGGAAGTATGCAGTAGAGATCCTAAAGAGGTTCAAGATGATGGACTACAAGGCCATGACCACACCTATGGAATCAAACCTGAAGCTATTGAGTGAAGCTTCATTAGAAGCAGTTGATGCTATGATGTATCATCAGATGATTGGGTCCTTGATGTACCTGATGAATATGAGATCAGATATTTGCTTTGCTGTGAACACATCGAGCCAGTTCCTAACGGATCCTAGACATGTTCACTTGATTGCTACAAAGCATATTCTGAGGTACCTGAAGGGAACAGTTGATTATGGGCTCAAGTATGAGGTGAATCAAAAGATTAACCTGGAAGGTTATGTTGATTCAGATTGGGAAGGCAGTGTCATCGATAGGAAGAGCACTTCAGGGTGTTTCTTCAGTATGGGATCAGGTGTGATCTCTTGGTTTAGCAGGAAGCAGTCCTGTGTGTCACTGAGTACAGCCGAAGCAGAGTATGTCGCAGCTAGCTGTGAGGAAGTGTGGCTTAGAAAGATACTATCTGATTTGTTTGATCTCCAGTTGGATGCTACTTGTATATATTGTGACAACCAAAGTTGTTGGAAGTTGTCTAAGAACCCGTTGTTCCATGACAAGTCGAAGCATATCGAGATCAAATATCACTATATCAGGGATATGGTGCAGAGAGGAGTAGTGAAGCTCCATTATGTTGCGATGGATGAGTAGATAGTTGATGTGTTGACCAAGCCATTGGCTAGAGTGAAGTTTGAGTACTTCAGGCAGAAGCTTGGTATTCCCCAGATCGAGGTTCCTTCCAAGGGGAAGTGATGAGTCTGTGAGACCTTCTGACATGGTGAGAGGATTGGTTCCTTCCATGGTCAGATGTAGGTGCAGAGATGCTCTGATATGATTGTGAGTTGTGTTACCACATGATCAATGCATAGCCATTCTTATGTGATTGAGGGATGTGTTCCCACATGATCAGATATAAGTGTTGAAGGCCATTCTCTGGGATAATGGAGGCACCTGGTCATTTACCAGGAATACTCAGCCTAGATCTGAGAGCCATTCTAATATGACTGTGGGATTGGCCCCCACATGATCATATCTAAGTGCAAAGCCATTTTGATATGATTGTGGGATTGGCTCCCACATGATCAGTTATAAGTGCAGAGCCTTTCCCTGGAAGATAGATGGTGTGTCTTATCATGCCAACGGATGTAAGTGCAGAGCCTTTCCTCTGATGATAGATGGTGTGTCCTATCATGCCGACGGATGTAAGTGCAAAGCCTTTCTTTGGATGGTGGATGGTGTGTCCTACCATGCCAGTAGATATAAGTGTTGAGCCCTTCCTTGGATAGTATATTGTGTGTCATGTTATGCAAGAGGATATAAGTGTTGTGCCTTTCTTTGGATAGTAGATGGTGTGTCCTGCTGTGCCAGTAGATTTAAGTGTTGAGCCTTTCCTTGGATGATAGATGGTGTGTCCTATCATGCCAGTGGATGTGAGTGTTGGGCCTTTCTGACATGGTGGTGGATGTATTCCTCCCATGGTCATATGTGAGTGTTAGGTGTGCCTTTCTGACATGGTTGCTGGATGTGTTCCTCCCATGGTCAGATGTCAGTGTTGGGCAGGCCATTCTGACTTAGGGTCATATATAAGCGCTGAAGAAGACCTACATGGAGTCTAGGCCTACAACCAGCATGAAAAAACGTTGGCTCTGTAGAACTTCCTATGACGAGAAGAATCGAGAGATAGCACCTCTGATGATGATCCAATAGAGATGATCTAGATCTAGAGATGTTCCAAATCCAGTGGTGTTCCAAATCTAGTGATGATCCAAATCCAGTGATGATCTAGATCCAGTGATGATGACCCAGTGATGATCCAGTGATGATCCAGATCCAATAATGAAGATGACTTGAAGATGAATATCACTTGAAGATGAAGATAACTTGATGATGATCCAGATGATACAGAGAAGAAGACCCATGCTGATAAACTATGTCGAGAGAATACCTTCCTAGTTAAGAGGGAGTGTTGATGTATTTGTAACTTTGGAATGTATTCACTTGTATATTTTATGTATTGTATCCCGATGTTTATTCCAGGAAGTATCTGTAATGTAATTAAGTCATGGCATGCCTTGATGTTCCGATCAGGAGATTCAATAATGCAAACAAGTCATGTAAAGTCATATAGGGTAACCCTCCTTATTGATCTAGGGTTAAAGTCCCTGCAGTTGTGGGTCCCTAGGGTTATTAGACTCTCCAAGAGAAGTCAGCCCTAGTGAGTTATTGTCAATTCAAGAATTAGTATAAATAGAGAGTGAGCCTCTCTATTTATCACACATTCACTCACACTCAGTTGTAGTGCATAACTGAGAGAGAAGAAGAAGCTGGGACAAGAGACAGAGAGACTACTGCTGTCGGGAGATCAACTTACTATTTTTGGGTTTTATTTTTGGTGTTGATTCTATCTCTGAGGAAGTTGCAGGGTTTTCTCCTTTATGGTTTCCTCGAGGAAAATATTTGTGTCTATTGTCTATTGTGTTTGATTGTTGTGCTTGTTATTCTCTCAATTAAAGATCCTAAGATAATGCTAGCTTGAATGATAAAAATATAACATAATGAATCTACTTTGAAATCACAAGAAGGTGTTTAGAGACCTTCCACATGGAAAGCCATTAGATCAGGGAGTGGAGAATAGTATTGAGTTGGATATAGGCACCTCACCTATCAATGTCTACCCTTACAAGAACCTCAAAATATTCAAGGATGAGATTCAGTGTGCCATCAAAAAGCTGCTTGACTTGGGTTTCATCAAACCAAGCTCAAGTCCTTTTGCATCCTCTATAGTCCTTGTTAAAAGCAAGGATGGGTCCATGCGTATGCGCATGTGCATAGACTATAAATCCTTCAACAAAAATACCATCAAGAAAAGATATCCTATTCCAAGGATTAATGAATTGATGGATGAAATTCATGGGTCCAAGTATTTTTGCAAGATTCACCTTAATTTTGGTTACCATCAAATCAAAATGAGGGAGGAGGACATTCAAAATGCATCTTTCTAGTACCACTACAGACTCTTTGAGTTCTTAGTAATGCCTTTTGTCTTGACTAATGCACCACCCACCTTCCAATAATGTATGAACAGAGTGTTTAGTAAGCAACTCTGCAAGTTTGTTTTAGTTTTCTTTGATGATATTTTGATTTTATAGTAGGAGTCGGGAAGAACATTTACATCATTTGGACATTGTGCTAACGATATTGGATTATCAATATTTTTATGCTAAGTTGTCCAAATGTGAATTTGGATTAAATTGAGATCTTGTATCTTGGTCGTTTAATTGGGGAAGGATTTAAGGTTCACATGGAGAAGATTCATTCCATTTTAGATTGGAAAAGCACAAGGAATATCACTGAATTGGGAGGTTTTATTGGATTGTGTACTTATTATCGAAAGTTTGTTAAAGGACTCTCCAAGTTGTCAGCACCACTGACAGATATCACTAAGTATGGACCCTTTAATTGGTTAGAAATAACATAACAATCATTCAAAAGGATGAAAGAGGTAAGGAGCAGTTTTCACATACTTGCATTGCCAAATTTTTCTCAACTATTTGTTCAATGTGATGCTTCAAGGGAAGGAATTGGGGTTGTTTTAATGCAAAATAAACACCCAATTGATTTTGAGAGTAGAATTTTGAATCCCCATGGAATACTTTACTCAATCTATGATAAAGAGATGTTGGCAATAATCCATGCACTAGTCAAGTTCAGACAATATTTAGTGGGGACGGTTTGTTATCAAGACTGACCATAATAGTCTAAGGCATTTCTTGTCACAAAAGGAGCTTAATGATAGAAAACATAAGTGGGTGAGTAAGGTCCAAGATTTTTATTTTGATATAGAATATAAGAAGGGAAAATTTAATGTAGTTGCATATGCAGTATATAGAAATCCAACCCTTGTAGTGATGCCAATCCAGGAAGATTAGAGAACACAATTAGCAGTACAATATTCAAAAAATAAATTTGCATGTAATCTAATTGATGGGATGATATATGATTATTCTTATCAGATGATATATGATTATTCTTATCAGGCCCTTAATGATCTTATATACCACAAGGATAGGATATTTTTGGTCCCAGGATCATCCTTAAAGAAGAATATTCTAGAAGAAGCTCATGATGCGCCCTTAGTTGGACATCCTGGTTTCCTGAAGACCTATAGAAAGATAAGAGAAAGGTTTTCTTGGGAGGGCCTAAAGAATTTTGTGAAAGAGAATGCGATGGAATGTGTAGCATGTCAACAAAACAAATTTTATCATATACTTCCTACTTGTCTCTTACAACCACTCCCCATTCCGAAGAAAAAATAAGAAAGTGTGTCAATGGACTTTATCGCTAGTCTACCCAAGAGTCAATATAAAGATTGTATTTTTGTTGCAGTTCATAGGCTAACAAAATTTGCACCTTTTTTCTATCATAACCACTATCATATGACATAGACATACAAGTGGCTAATATCTTTTTCAGAGAAGTGTTTGAATTGCATGGCATGCCCAAGACTATAGTCAGTGATAGGGACAACAAACTCACTAGTAATTTATGGCAAGAACTATTCAGGTTGGTGGGAACAAAATTGGAGCTAAGCACAAGATATACCCTCAAATTGATGGCCAAACTGAGAGGGTGAATCAATGGATCGAAGGTTATCTCATAAATTATGCTTCCAAGAAGCAGAAGGCATGGTCCACTTGGCTACATTTAGGTGAATTCTACTATAACACTACTTTCCATCTATCCATCGGTATGTCACCCTTTAAAGCTCTATATGGTTATGATGCCCCCAAATTTGCATATATGATATTTGGGGATTTCAGGAAACAAAAAGGTTAAATATTGGCTCTAAGAGAGTCAAGACATACTCAAAACACTCGAGGATAATTCGCAGGTTGCACACAAACAGCAGAAGATGAACACAGATAAACATAGAACTGAGTGAACCTTCCAAGAAAGTGACTTAGTTTATCTAAGGTTGCATCCCTATAGGAAAAAATCATTGAAGGAAAAATCGGCTGAGAATTTGCAGCCAAGATTCTATGGTCCATACAAAATTTTGAAGAATATAGGTGAACTGGCTTACGAGCTAAAATTGCCTCCAAAGAGCAGAATACATAATTTGTTCCATGTGTCATGTATTAAGAAGGCAGTAGGAAAGCCAGTTATGGTCTCAAAGGAACTGCCTCTCCTTGATAATGAAGGGAATTTAGTGTTGGTTCCGGAGGTCATTTTTCATATCAGAGAAATAAGGTTGGGGAGCATAATTATCAAGGAGTAATTGGTGCAATGGTAATTAGGACTTGCCAGTGAGAATGCAACTTGGGAAGGAGAGAATATTTTACAACATCCAAGACTGAAATTTCTTGGGGATAAGCAATATTGGGAAGCGAGGATTTTCATGTACCTCCCTTATATTCCATTTGACAAATTCCTATCCCATCAAATCCCTATGGGTTGAGGAGAGATTTGTTAGTTAATTGGGATTAATTTGTCTATACCTTAGTTTGCAGTAAGTCTTAAGTTAATTTTATTTTCTTTAATTCCCATGAATTAATTAATTTTGGATAATTTGAAGATGAGGTGGCTCAGAGGGCACACTAGGACAAAGGGATAAGGTCTAACACTATTTAAAGTTTTCCAAAAATGAAAAAAAAAACTGGAAGGAGGGTGTGCCAAGGAAAAATCTTTGCAAAGCAAGCAAATAGACAAAGCAGGGAAAGTCTAGATTTTGGGTAGAAAAGTAGGAAAGAAGGAAAAATCAATAAAGAATCATAAAATCATAATAAAGCAAACAAATCCAGTAAAAGTAGTAAAATCAGGGAAAGGCAATGCAAAATCAATAAGGCAAGAAAAGAAGGAAAGACGGAAACAAAGCAATAGCATAAAGCAAGCACTTTCCAATCCAACTCATGAGGGAGAATTGGCTAAGTAGGATTGATCAATAAGAAATATCCTCTATAAAAACATGGAGTATCACACCTATCACATCTTTTTCCATTTTCAATATTGAATAAAGATATCCAAGCTTCTCTAACTTGGGAGATGTGCCCCTAGTCACAACCAGGAGGTGTGCCCAGCTGCTTTTCCACTGATATGCAAATTTTAATGGATTTCAATCATTAATATTGATTTTTTTCAGGTTTTTAAGTCTATTCCATCCAAGTTCAATTTTCTTCACAGAGATTAGGAAGCATCTATTCAAATCTCAAGGATTTACAATATTTTCCACATCCTGATGATTTATGTACTGGAGTATGTTATGTTTGAGCTTCTTTTGAGAGGAATTATAGTTTATAATTGATGTATATAAAGTGATATTAAACCTTTGAATATGTTTCTGCAATATGAATCATCAAAGTCTGAGTTTCTCAAGAATCTCCTTCACCTAGTCTAGATTTACATGAAAAATAGCTAGTTTTCAGTGTTTATTTGATTAACTTATTTCTGCCCATCGAATTTACTTCCTTTCAATTTATGGTGCAATTTATAATGTTAATGAACACATATAATGTATGAAACTGACCATTTTTATCCTTTAACCATTGTTTGGGAAGCTTTAAATACAAGGTAGTTGTGTAGTCCCAAAGTGTCAATCGATTTGCATGTTCTCCAAAACTTGTCAAACTCTCTCTAAACCTAAATATTTGACCAAATTCTGATATATTACAGTAAATATAATTTCTCTAATCCTTCTGGAGTATAAATCCTTTACCTTTGGTTTTCGGTAAGTGTCAAGCAATGGATTTAGTTTGCATATGTTGGGGTTCCCATGAGCCTTGGAGTAGACTTCAACCTCGCTAATGTTAGAAAAATAAATTGTCTGGGTTACATTGTACAAAGGATATGAATCTAGAACAATCTTCCCTCTCTTTTTGGTTTTGAACTCGTCCTCTTGAACCTTTTGTTAAGTGGTCAGTGAAGCCCCCCCCACCCCCCCCTATTTCCACTGATTGTTTTGAATGTTTGATAAATTAGGAATTAATGACCAATAAGATATGATTGGATAATTACAGTGGCATACTTGTCTTGACAACTCCTTTCTCCAACAATTGATTCAACTACTTATTCACTTCACATGTTTCTATGATGGGTTGCCTATACAACCCAATGTTTGGTAGTGGTGATTCTAACAACTGAATGTGGTGCTCGACCTCTTGCTTGGGTGGAAACCATTGAGGTTGTTTTAACACCTCCTTGTAGGTTTGAATCAATTATTTTAGTTTTTGTTGTTGTTTTCCATTACATCCTTTCAAGGATTATCTCCTCTCCAACTCACTATCTTCTCCTTGCATCTTTCCTTTTCTAAAACACAACAAGACAAATTTATTTGTGCTACCAATGATTCTCTTGACTTGGTGAGCATTGAATAAAGGAATTTTAGTTTGGTACTTGTGTGCATTTATATTATATGATTTCCCATATTTGACAAGCCTATACTATTTTTCTTTCCTTTTGAAGGTGACATCTCTCACGATAAGGATGGCCTTCCTAATTTGACCCCTCAAGCATTCAATGGAACCACATATGCTACTGTTTCATCCATGGATTCTTGATTGATGTAAATCTTGAATTTTCATTTCTCTTTTACTCTTATTTTTATGTCTTGTATCACCCAACCTAGGGGGTATGTGCATGGATGGTATTGGGTCTTGAGGCCAATATTATCAACAAACTATGTAGAGATCAAATTGGATCGATAACCTAGACCAAACAATAAATCCACCTTACTATGTTTCATGTGTAATTTTATCCACTCTATCATCTCCTTCTCCTTTATATGAATATAACCAACCAGTTCTATTTCCTTCTAAGGAGTATTGCAACTTACCTTCTCTTGTAGATTTGAGTTATACTCCACCTTTTATTTGGAATCTATAATTATCAATATCTTCTTCTTCTTTCTATTTTTTAAATGCTTTCGGCACTTCTTAAGGTGCAATTTAAAACAATGTTACTCAGTGTGTCCCTCTATATGACAAGCCTTACATTACTTAATGCAAGGGGTTTCTTCTTGATTCACTTCCATAATCTTGTTTTCATTTCAATTGTTCTTCTCCCCTTTTTAGATCCTATGGTTATATTTACATGTGTGTGTCAAACTATTGCTTATGTTTGGCTCCTTCAAGTTATTGTACTAAAACGCCTACTTCATCAATTTCCTTAGGCTTGAACTATATCAATTCCCACTAGATTTGTGGTAGAAAGTATCCCAAATATCTAATCTAAATATGTAGAATTTTTAGAGATAGGCCCAAATAAATAGTTGTATTTTGTTGGCTTGATTTTGCTTGACCCAAATTTAGACCCTTCGTTCATCAAAAAACCCAATATGTCGACCCGACATAGGAGAACTCCATCGGAAACACCTGCAATGCAGATGAAGTCTCAACCAAGATATCTTATGGGGAATGCCAAAACCAGGTTTATGATGTATGTCAGGGATTACCTTCTTACAACAATATCAAGTCACTCGACCAAAACTGAGATTTAAACCTCTTCTCTCATACATTCATTCAAGGAAACCATCTATCGATCCGTCGACATATATAGCAGCATATAACATAAAGCATTAACACATTTTTAACTCATTTAATTTTCAACACACAGACACACACACATATAAGTTCATTCACAATAGAGTCTGTGCGACACATTTATATCGGCTCATTCACAACAGATTTGATTTCGATTATAACATCTACATTTAAAGACACACAAAGACAAGATATAACGTGGAAACCCATCCGAGTAAAACCACAACGGTGCTCTTCATTTGGCATGAGAATTGGTTAGGAACCTTTGTTCTGCATACTCAGCTTGCAGACTTTTCTTTAGATATCATTTACAATTCATACGCTCATCTCTTGTCTCATGCTCTTTGGTTTTAGTTTCTCTCTCTTTATTGCTCTTTCCTTTCTCTTTGAATGGCCACTAATTATCCACCCGCGCACATCTTGGGTCGATGCTTTTATAAGATTTTTAGCTTTTACACTTCTTGATTTCAATCGTCAATTGAGCCTCAACTGTTAGTCAACTAGTTATCTCTGTATTTTAATATGTCTTATTACATCTAAAAATAGGCCCTATCATCCTGAATTACAATCATGATTTATTAATAAAAGAAATATTTTATTCTAACTAATTATTTACCCAAAATAAGTCAAACTTTACTTTTCGACTTGTTTTACTCTTCTTCCGTCGAGATCCTTGCTTACCCTGCAACTGGAATCTTCATCTTTTCGATCATTATTCTGTCTAAATTTTCCTAGAACCAACATCTTCCTAAAATTTGTAGTTAACTCCTATACTAATTGTCCTTACCTCTATTTAAATTAATTCCACATGATATGTTAATGATCCTCACACCTAATCAGGAACAACTAAGCCTTGATCATATCCTTGAAAACCTCCCAATTAGTCACCAATGGATCATTTTGTAAGTCTCTTCCTGTTGTGTCACTCTCCCACCATGCCAAAACATGCCCTTCAAGCTTCAACCGAGAAAATGCAATCCTTAGTTTGTTGGTAACTCGTTATACACAAAATTACACTTCCATTTACTATAGACACTAGTATAATTTCATGGAATCCACATTTATATTTCATGATATTCACCGTTTCCTCCACACATAAAGGAATCTCTAATTTTCTATAGCTTTTCTCCCATATTTGTCTCTACTTTGCACTCTAACTCTAGGTCTACCTCTTCTTTCTTTGGTTCCTTTAGACTATCCTTTTGTATTGAGGTTGATTTTATACCCTTTTCCACCAATATTTGTGCTACCTATATGCGAGTTTGGTTAATATATTCTCTAATTGGTCTAACCTAAACCTAGGATCATCTTCTTCATCTTTTTCATGACGACCTACTATCATTGTGATTTCCCTACTATCATAAAGGACTAGTAACACTTTGTGTCCACTTCTTTTGTATTCATTGTGTGTTTTGACCATACAAGTCTCACCAATTCTTCTCAAACTTTGTTTTTTCCAAAATATGATCCATAAATGGTAGGGTCATCACTTGTCCATTTCACCAACATGCATCCTTGAGTATTAACTACCTTGGCTCCTTCAATTCCTACATATGTTGTTAGAATTGTAAGACAAATAGAAATAGTAACTATTATCAGCCTAATAGTACTCCATTGTACCATTAATACTCTTGTTACCCCAATACATCATCACCATATACATAACCAACACCATTAGTACCTTCATCCCATATTGTGACCCCTCTTAGAAAAATTTAACACGTCTTAGAAAAATTTGAACCCCAAATGGCCAGCATAGATATTTGCCAGTTTTATGCACTAGACGAGCACACCGAAATTCACATAATATGTTCTCCCAATGCAGAAAATGTTACATTTTTAATGGTTATACAATATCTTAAAACATTTAGCATCATAATCATAACCATATGCAATAGGATCACTGAAAGATAGACAAGTGCAACACAAAAGAAAGACACGATAATTTTATCCTAGGAAACCCAAAATGGATAAAACCCAACAAATTCTTATGTATAGGTTCGTCACTTAGTATAATGTTACATAGAGATATAAAACCAAAAGATAAGATGTCTTTTATTGCTTCTTCTTCTTCTTCACCAGTGAAATTGTCTTTCTCTTCCTTGGAGCAAACTTACTTGAGATTTCAATGTCTCCAAATGAGGTAGGGAAACTCCCTATTTATATTGGGAATCTGTGTGACCTTTTGGTCCAACAGGGCTGACTTTTGGACCCTACTAGGCCAACCTATCCTACGAGTACTCAAGAAATACATTTTACAATATTCTTTTGGCGACTATTGCCCTGAATTACAATGGAAGTTTTACCTCGACTCTTACATGACCAATTATATTAATGACACCTTTTAATAGGAGGGAAAACATCCCCAAAAGGAGGTACAATAAAAGTGCAAAAAAATATATAAATAATACAATGAAGAATATCTTTCGAAGTTACATTTACAACAACACTCCCTCTTAGCAAGGAAGGTATTCTTCTGACCCGATCATTACCACAATTAGACACAATCTCTAGACATCATCATTACTAGACCATCATCACTTTGGATCATTGTTTCTCTATCAACATTACTCTGGATCATCATCATGGCTACAACAGATCTCATCTTGTTGACCATTGACTAGTGACATCTCTCAAATTTATATGTCCTCAGAAGTTCTAAAAAGTCAGACCTATTTCATGCTAGATGTAAGCATATATCCCACATAGGGATTCATCAACATATCCATGTAGTGTCAGCCCTTTTTCATGATGGATGTACCACGTATAGTGTCAGTCATATTTCATACTAGATGTATCTTGTAGTGTCAGTCATGTTTCATACAGGATGCCTTTGCAGGGTCAGTCTTATTTAATACTTAATGTGGATCTCTGCAGTGTTAGTCCTTTTTCATACTGGATTCCTTTATAGGGTCAGTCTTGTTTCATACTGATTGCAGATCTCTGCAAGGTCAGTCTTGTTTCATACGGAATGCAGGCCTAACACTATCTAGGACTTCACAAAGCCAGTCATGTTTCATACTTAATGTCTTCGCAAGGTCAGTCTTGTTTCATACTGAATGTGGATCTCTGCAAGGTCAGTCTTGTTTCATACTGAATGCAAGCCTACACCATCTAGGACTTCATAGAGCCAATATTGTTTCATACTGGATGTCTTCGTAGGGTCAGTCTTATTTCATATTAAATGCAGATCTCTGCAAGGCCAGTCTTGTTTCATATTGAATGAAGGACTAGCACCATCTAGGAATTCACATAGCCAACCATGTTTCATAGTGGGTGTCTTTGTAGGGGCATTCCTATTTCATATTGAATGCGGATCTTTGTAGGGCTAGTCCTATTTCATACTGAATGCAAGCATAACATCATTTAGGACTTCACAGAGCCAATCCTAGGTTAGTCTTGTTTCATACTGAATGTGGATCTCTGCAGGGTCAGTCCTGTTTCATATTGAATGTAGGCCTAGAACCATCTAGGACTTCACAGAGACAGTCACGGTTCATACTAGATGTCTTCGCAGGGTCAGTCATGTTTCATACTAAATGTGGATCTCTACAGGGTCAGTCTTGTTTCATATTGAATGCATGCCTAGAACCATATAGGACTTTCTTCTCACGATGGACACTGATATGTACAACTCTAATCCTATCCCTTACATATTCCAACTTCACTCTTTCTAGAGGCTTGGTCAAGACATCGACTATATGCTCGTCCATAGCAACATATTGGAGCTTCACTTCTCCTCTCTGCACCATATCCTAGATATAGTGATATCGGATATCGATGTGCTACGACACACAAGTCGTCTCTAACTCGACATTGAAAAGTCCCACGAGTAGCTTCTAAAGCCACACTGCCTCACAACTTACTTAACAAGTTGCAATATACTTTGCCTAGGATATACTAAGTGCTACGCTCGTCTACTTCTTGTTGTACCAAGAAATCATGCTAGACCTCAAGCTCAAGAAACAACCTGAATTACTCTTCCTATTTGTAGCACTACCAGCCCAATCAGAGTCAACATATCCTGCAGGCAGATCTTATAATCTCTTGCATATCTGAGGCCATACTTATTCATACCCTCCATGTACCTCAGCATGTTCTTTGCCACAACCCTGTGAACATGTCTCGACTACATCATGTACTAGCTCTAGGTGTTCACTGCAAAGCATATATCTAGACTCATGCTCGTCATCAATGAACCAATAATATACCTATAGACTGTGGAATCAACTGTCTCTGAAGTAGGATCATGCAAAAACTTCAAGTTTGATTCCATCAATGTAGCCTCGCAATCCAACATCTTAACCACATATTTTCCTTAGCTAAGGAAAATCTCCTATGGAATCTTCCACACCTCTAATCCCAAGAATCATGTCAAGATTCTTAAACTCTGAGATATACTATAGGCACTCCCTCTAAAGCATAGCACCATCCTCCCTCTTCATCTTATACTTTTTGCATCTGCTCATTCTACACTCGAGTGACAGGTAGCCTCCTTTGTTTTTTATTTTCTATGTATCCATCTATGTCATCTCTTAAGGTCACTAGATACAGATATCCTCCATCTCGAACTTTGTTTAAATTTCCTCTTGCACCCATCTGTGAGATTGTCATCCTCTGTAGGCTTCCATCCTCAACCTTGTATCAAAGGTTGAGATCTCCATCACTCCATAGGTGTTGTTTAAAGACACGATAATTTCACTTAAGCATAAGATCAATGATACAATTCTCACATGATTCCAAACTTACCTACTTAAGATCTGGAAGCAATTTCCTAGAGTGGAGAATTTGCATCCCCTTCTCATTCATGTGGCCAAGCCTATGATGCCACAAAGTTGTACCTGTTTTTGTGGAAGCTACATAGATGGAATAATTAGTATTCTAAGTACATAAATACAATGTACCTATCTTATCTCCTTTTTCTATTACCATTTTTCCTTCGGTGATCTTCCACCACGCTTTTCCAAATGTAAACAACAACCACTATCTCCCAACTACCCTATTGAGATCAGATTTATTTTCATAGCAGGAATATGCCTTACATATTTTAGAATCCATGTATTTCCATTATTTAACTTAATATGTACCTTACCCATTCCAACAACTTTACATGGTTCATCATCCCCAAATAAAACATGTCCAAAATCACCTAGAACATAATCATAAAAAAATTTCCTATGGGGTGTAGCATGACATGAATCCCCTGAATTTACTACCTAGTAATCACTTGTATTATCTAATGCAAGAATCAAAGCATCTTATAACACATCACCTGCTACATTATCTTCTTGAGTAACCTTTTGTTTCATGTCTTCTTTATTCTTTGGAGCTTTGCAGTCTTTATTCAAATCTCCTCACTTACCACAATTCCAACACTCTATCTTTCCAAGTCTGGACTTGGATCTTCCCTTTCTAGACTTACTTTGATAACCCAGACTATTTCCTCTCTCCCTTTATCTTTCCCTGCTCTCCATTGTCAACGCATTACCCGATGTCTTACATGTGATTTTTTTTCGCATTTCCTCGCTAAGAATAACACCAAAAACATCATCAAATTTAAGAGTGTTTGAACCAGAGATAGAGTTACTTACACCCATGACTAAGCCATTCCATCTTTCTGGAAATGAGGACAAGATTAAAAGATCCCTAACCTCATCATCAAATTTCACTCCTACAGAACTTATTTGATTAGTAACCATATTAAATTCATTTAAATTGTCAGCAACAAATCCGCCTTCTGACATCTTAATATTAAATAAACACTTCATTAGAAATACCCTGTTGGAAGCTATGGGTGTTTCAAAGGGTTTATCCAATGCGCTCATCACACCCTCCTTTGTCTCTTATTTTGAAATATTGAAAGCCACCGACTAAGCCAGGAATAGCTATATCATTCCCAGTGGCTTTTTGTCAAGAACAACCCATTGTTCGTCCTTCATAGTCATCGGTTGTTTTGTTTTTCCACCCAACGGTTGGAATAGATCATTTTCATACATATAGTCCTCCATTTGCATCTTCCATCACTTGTAGTTTTGGCCGTTAAATTTCTTGACCCTAAACTTTCCTTCTTCTTCCATTGCTCCCACTCGAACCAAGAACCATTTTTTCCTGCAATTTTACCAGCCAAATAGACCTTTTGGATTTGATATCAATTGTTAGAAAATACGATCACAGGAAAATAACAATAAACAATAAACAAGATGCAAATATTAAAACACATTACAAGAGAGACACCAATATAACATGGTTCACTCAATATGCGCTACATACACATAGAAATTTCTAGTTCTTTTATTATTATACCGTCCAATAAAATGAAAGGATACAACCTGCAGCAAACCCGATACACTTCCTCTTCACTCTCTCACACAATCACATAGATTGTTTTTCAATGCTACAATACAATACACAACCATATTAATATTTCCTTCCTTTTATAAGGGGAATACCATGGGAAAATACCATGGGCTTCCCAAAACCATGGGCCCGTAACACAAGTTATTGACCAAGTCATGACTCTAAAATTGCAACATTTTACACGACATATTTTTCCTAAATTTTATCTACGGTGATGCTGCTCCCAAAATAGTCACTGCCCCCCTGGATCCCCTTGATGACTATAGTGGGGGGGCTTGGGGGGTCTTAGGAGGGAAAATCCCCCCTACACCCCCCCCCCCCCCCCCCCCCCCCCGCACGTTAGGTGTTGGGATCCAAACACAACTAAAATAACATATCTAAATCAGGAAGATCAAGCTCCACAACCAACATATAAGGTCACCTTTAGTGGAAGGTTATCAAGATGGTCTATGATTGCAAGTTGATTTTAAGGGTGAGAAAAGTGCTTGCTATTTGTATTTTTATTTTCCCTATGCAAGTGGTAATTTTTAACCCTTTCTAAATATGGGTTTAAAGGTTGGGTACTCGAAATCACGTGATAGGGTTGTTGATTGTGGCAAGTTACAAGTCAGTCCCTGACTAGGGGTTTCTATTTCAAGTTATCAATGTTGCCAGAATATGGGTTTGAGTGGGGAACATGGACTTAGTGGTTTTTCGGAGCACGTCGTGGCATCAGAGGAGTGGTGGATTTAGGATGGGGTCATACAACCGGATGAGGTGTATAGGGATATTTTTATTCAACAACACCCAGAGCTACATGGATTTCAGGAAGGATTGAGGGGACAGATGTACAAGCTATTCCGAAATATGGCAATGCACAGCCTATTGTTGGTAGTGAGGGTATACCCTCCCTTATGACGGCTGATTTTAGGAATGGGGGCAATGGCTCGAGTATTTTATTTAATTCTACGACAAGGGGGAAGGATAATGGTGAAAATAACACGGGGAATATATGTTGAAAGAATCCTAGGGGATATGGCTTTAAAATGCCTTATCGGCGAAGAAAAGGTTCAAAAGTTAGAAGATGAGCTTTGAGTGAAGATGGTCGTAAGATGGTCCTCGGAAGGGAATTGAGTTAGTAGCATGTGGTCAGAATGTCACTTACCGCTTTGGTAGGTAAATTTAGCTACAAGGATTCGAATTGCTATGAGGTAGATGTGTGGGTTGAATAGGTGTAGAAGCCTTGTTTTGACTACTGCCCTGATATTTCAATTCTCTCTAAGGGGTGGTGTGGATTCACTTTCAATCAGGAGGAAAATGTGACCTCAGTACTGGGAAAACATCATATTTCACCACATATGTGTCCTTTTGCCAAATTGTCCTAAGTCTATGTGGCATATAGATGCCTTTGAAGCAGTTGGAAACCATCTCGGGCACTTTTTGCATGTGGGAGAAGATGTGTTGAAGGGAAAGGATAAGAGGATGGGGAGGATGTTGGTTGAGATTGATGTTACCAAGGGTTTTCTAGATGAAATTAATATTGAATGGCGTGAGCGATCTTACATTCATAAAATTAATTATTGGGGTCTCCCTTTCAGATGCTCCAAATGTAGGGATGTTTGACACATGTGAAGGGCCTGTCAATCTTCCATAACTATTTTGTTAGTGATGATTCTTTTGATTTTTATGGTTAATGGTCTACCGATGAGGCCTATGAATCTGATGAACCAGACAAATCGGGACCATCCTAGCATCCTGCTCATGCAAGCGATATGGGGAAATGGATCAAGGATATGCCATCCATTATCAATAAGATTCATGACTTGGATCCTACACTTTTGGATTCCTTAGCTTCTGAAGATATTTCATATCTTTCTAGTTGCATGTTGTATGAGAAATTATTGGGGTCTTGTATACCGATTGTGGGAAGTATGGGGACCGGAGAGGGGGATCATAGGGCTTTTGTTAACATAATTGGGAATACATCTGAGTCTAATACTAACAACCCACTAATTGTTAGGGGTGGTATTCAGGATGATAATCGAGAGGGGGTTATAGCTTCTTTCCCTTTGGAAAAATCCCTCTCCAAAATGGTTTTCGGTGGGCCAGAGGAGGCAGGGTTGGAATGCAAGTTACCTGTGGGTGAGCGGGATAGTGAAGATGGAGTTAAACCACTTTCGCTTGATTGTGGTGATATTGGTGTTTCGATCTCCGAGAATGACCAACCCATTGATGGGTGTGGTATAGGGGTCAATCCATCTTCTTTATCCTTTTGTGATGTTGTTAAGAAGACACTTATTCCTACATTTGTGGGTAACATACAGAAGATGGACATGAAGATCCTGCCTAATGGGTCCTTTAAGGGGGGGTTGGATAATTTGTCTTTAGCGTGTTCCAAGAAAAATAAAACTGATTATCTTAAAGGCGTGCTTGCTCTGAATCTATCTCCACTTAAGACCAGAAGTGCACGTAAAGGGTCTTCAAAATCATATTCAAAGAAGTCAGATAGAGTGGTTACTCAAGAACCTATTTCTTCAAATATCAGGGCCCTTAAAGCAAACAAAGCTCCACAAAGCCCTTGCCAGGGCCAAAAAAATATTATTATTTCCCTCAATATTCGTGGAGTTGGGGGATGCTCCAAAAAACTTTCCCTCAAATTTTTTTCAATAAATATAAACTGGATATTTTTTTTCAAGAGACTATGGTCTCGATTGAAAGGCGAGACCCTTTTTTGTTCAATTTTTTAAGCGATGGAAAATGGCTTCTATTGATCCTTCGGGACTATCAGGGGGTTTTGTTAACATCTTGGAATCCTCACTTAGGGTATTTCCTCCATACCATAAGGTCACGGGAATTCTCTTAATGGGAAACCTCATGGGGTTTGATATGGAGTTAAATCTATTAAACATTTATGGCCCATACTTAGATAGGGAAACATTTTGGAATAGGATGAAGGACTATAACATATTTAGGTTTCCTTCCCTTATAATTGGGGGTAACCTATACCTAACCCTGGAGGTGATGAAAGTCTAGGGAGAAAGGGATCGGTTGGATCCACTAGGAGACTACTTTATGAGATTCTTTTAGTCTATGGATTTAGTTAATATTGGACATACATCGGTGGAACCTACATGGAGAAACAAAAGAGCTGGGGAAGATTCCCTTTCAAAAAGATTAGATAGATTTTTTTTTTAGACTGCTAATTGAATCCATGGATAGATACAGGACATGGGTGGAATATGAGTCCTTTTCTATTCATTCTCCTATAATTATGGAATTGGATCCTCATAGAAAAAAATGATTTTTCCCTTTCAATTTTAACCATTTGTGGGTGAAAGAATAGGAGTTTAAAGAATTGTTAAGTAAGGAATGATTGGCATACAAACAGATAGAGCAAGGATCGAAGATGAAATGCTTGGTACATAAATTGAGATCCTTGAAAAACCAGTAATTACATGGGAAAAAGATCGCAGATGTGCGATGCTGCAAGAACTCATATCAGTTGAGGATGAGATAAAAAAAATATACAGGAAGTATTTAAGAGTGCCAGGTTTCTAGCACACATTCAGCAACGATTGTCAAATCTTGAAACATCTAGGATGCATATTTTGTTGATGGAGGAAGAAAGATGGAGGTTGAATAGTCGGGAAAACTAGCTGACGCAATAGTACCTTAATACAAAAAAAATCACCGATATGCAAATGACAGAAAGGTGCAGAATTCCATATGGGAAATAAAGAGGGAGGATGGAATTAAGGTAAGAGATCCACAAGAGATTGAAGTTGAAGCGGTAAATGATTTTCATCATCTCTTATCATATATGGGGAATACTTCCATTGTAGACCAAATGGATATCATACAAAATTTTCCCTATTATTTTTCAGAATAGGATGGATCATTAGCAAATCAGTTGGTTACCCTTGAGGAGATCAAGGCAGTATTGAAGGGGTTATCAAAATCAAAGAGCCCAGGACCTGATGGATGGTTTGTGGAACTCTTCTTAGATTTCTTTGACATTATGGGGAAAGACATTTTGAATGCGGTGGAAGAATCTAGAACTACTGACAAGATATATGAAGGGTTAAATTCAACATATATAGCTCTAATTACAAAATGTATTAAACTTGAAACATTCAGTGATTTTAGACCCATCTATTTGTGTAATCTTGTATATAAGGTCATATCTAAAGTGATTGTAAAGAGAATCAATCCAGTATTATCCGAACACATATCTAGGGAACAATTCGGTTTCCTGGAAAATTGGAAAATCCAGGACATGGTTGGGGTTGTCGAGGAGGTATTTCACAACATTAGGATAAAGAAGATGCAGGCTATGATTTTAAAATTAGATTTATTCAAGGCATATGACAGGGTGAATTGGGGATTTCTCAAATTGATTTTATTACAAATAGACTTAGCTTTGGCATCGACAAACTGGATCATGGCTTGTGTTCAATCAATTAATTATGTTGTACTAATAAATGGTTCCCCTGTGAACTTCTTCAGAGGCTCCAGGGATATAAGACTGGGATGCCCCTTATCTCCACTCATTTTTCTTTTTATTATTGAAGGATTGAGAAAGTTAATTGAATATGAAGGGGAGATGGAAGGAATTGAAGAGATTGGCTTATCAACAATTATTAGAATTACCCATCTATTATTTGTTGATGATGTTATGTTATTTGGAAAGGGAATCATGGGTGAATGGTATAGATTTAAATGCATCTTGGAAAAATAATGCAGAGCCTCTGGTATGCTTATAAGTAACAAAAAGTCTATTATATTGTATCATAGGGTGGAGGAACAGTATATAGGCCAGTTCAATATTATGTTCCCTTACTCTTTTAAGTCCATTAATGAGGGAACCATATACCTGGGGTATGCACTTAAACTAAATAGATACACTTCTAACGATTAGTTCTTGTTGATTAAAAGATTTGAGGTCCATATCAATCACTGGTGCTTGACATTTGGTTATCAATGGGAGGCATGCTAACATTGATAAACTCAATTTTGACAAATCTGCATATGCATTGGATATCATTATGCAAAGTGCCAAAGTGCATATTATGTGTTATTAACCATAGAATTTTCAGTTTGTTATGGTCTGGTTCTAGTGATATGACAAAATTCCATCTGGCTAAGTGGCATTACATTTCTAGACCACTATCCATCGAGGGGTGGCGCATAAAAAAAAAATTTAATTTTCCAGATCTTTAATGACAAAACGTTTGTGGCAGGTACCTATTACAAATAGTCTTTGGCATAGAGTGGTGTTGGAAAAATATTTCAAGAAGATTGGGATTGAGCAATGGATCAAAATGCCCAAAAAAACACAGAAAGGTGTATCTAATATTTGGTGTGGACTTACTAATTCTTTCAATATCATGGGATAGTGGTTGCCATGGATCACAGGTTATAGAAACTCCATAAGAGTTAGAATGGATCCAGTTGTGGATGGCACGGAAGAATATGCTTTATTTTCATATATTGTACAATGCTTACATGCGCGGGGAAGATACATGTTAAACCATGTCGCTAATCATTTGGGTCATGGGTTCACAGGTACAAAATGGTTAGGACCTACAGAACTCGGTTTTCCAGAGAACCGTGGTATAGAGTGGTATTGTTATGTTTGGGGTTTGAAAAGGGGTGGTATAAATCTTTCGAATGAAATGGACAAGCTTACAATGACATGGAATTGAGGTACAGAGCTCATTACAACAAAAGAAACTTATTCGGCACTATGGCATGAACAACCATCATCTAATTTATGGTGGCATGTGGCGGTATGGAAATGGAAATCTCCATTGAAATGTAAGATCTTCCTCTAGCTATCTCTGAATAATAGCATACTGACATGGGACAATCTTGTTAGAAAGGGATACAATGAGCCTGGAATTTGCTCTTTATCTTGTCAAGGTGAGGAATCTACTATCCATATGTTCATTGAATGTAATTTTTCACGATCAATATGGAAATTTATGTAGGATAAGATGCCTCTTGGGGATTACTGGAAAGGAAAAACCTTGGCCACATGTATGGAGAATTGGAAGTAAAAAAATAGTAAAACGGAAGAATTGTCAGTGATTGTTTGTTGGAAAATATGGAAATCAATAAACCTATGTATTTTTGAAGGTATACAACCAAATGTATTGGTTACATGCAGAATAATCTTAGTGTCATTTGTTGGGAAACATGTAACATTCAAGAAGATCAGAAGAAATATAAAGCACAGTCCTCCTATCTTCCCTCTGGAATGTTGCAAAGGATTTTTTGATGGAGCGTTTCAACTAGGTGCTTTGTGTGAGGGCGCAAGGGAGGTTATATGGCTTAACGACACAATTTGCTACAAAATAAGTTTGAATCACAGCCCCTACACAAACACCAGATCATAGATGATAGCTTTGTAATTGATTTTATATTGCTCTAAGAGTTTTGGTAACTCGAAAATAAGGGTGTTTGGAGATTCAAAAATTGTTATTGATTGGATCAATGAAAAATATAAGTTAAAAGTTGTTATACTCAGAAATTGGTTAGTCAAAATTAAAGAGTTAAGTCTCACCTTTTCAAGAATAAGCTTCAAACATATATACAGGAAACACAATATGGACGTTGATTCTTTATCAAAGTGTTATGGAGAAAACTTCCTATGGCTTGGGGTACCACAACAGATAGAGTAACCGCAGAAATCAATCCCTTCCCAATATGCAAGAGAAATAAACATCTAACACTAAAGGATCTTGAAACATACCTTACTTCGGATGGTTGATGTAGATCCCCGTTGAGATTTTCCAATCTCGCTTGTATTAGCAATTTTCTCTCTCAACAATCAGCAAATAAGACAAGCATGCTATATAATTGTGTTAGACCTACTCTAGCATATATAATCAATAACATATAAGTATTTAAAAGCATCCATGGATTCAATATTCATTTAAATACACATTATTGGACAGGAAAAGATATTTCTATTAATATAAATCAGAGATTACNCGGAGAAACTGAGTTCTCCACCTGGGCCTCCACCGCTTCAATCCTCCATCTCTCAATAGCAAGCTCACAAGCAAAGGAAATCTTGGGAAGAACACAAAGTTCTCCAATGGACAAAGGTATGCAGACTCAAGTATAAGCTCCGACAACAATGGACTATAGTTTTCTTGCTCTTCAATTCCTCCTCTTCAATGTATCCAAAGGGTTACTTATATAGTGCCTCAATGGGGTAATGGAAGGTTGAATCCGAGTGTTCTCAAGGCATATGGAAGGCCAAGAGACAAGTGACTCAGCTCCACATCAAGGAAAAGTCCAAAACTATTTGTCATTTTGCACACATCCCGATGTATGTGGGTTTAAGGGTCATATCCGTGTATATACGCGAGAATAAGTTTAAAAGTCGCGTATGGAAAATAATGCATGTTTTTAGGGATGATATTGGAAACATAAAAGATACAAAAATATTCCATGGGGTCCAAAGATTCTGCAAAGGGACAGGGAAGGCCATAAATGTGTGATCCACCATGTCTTGTAAAATCAGCTGTAACAGATGCCCCCTAATGTGTGAGGTCAGAGGGGTGATACGATGGCCGAAATACATTATAAGTCCATCCCATAAGTGGAGTGATGAAGAAACAGGTGGAAGAACCATCCATCCAACAGTATAATATAATAACCAAACTCTGCACATGACTGCAAGTACATACAGCATTCCCGAATACACAAGAGTACAATGGCCATGAATAGGCATGATACAAAATATGACATGTGTGGTCATCGCTACGTACAATATAGATAGATCAGAATATCCATGATGAAGATATACAAAGGATCATGATCTCCATGAAATCTAAAGATATACAATGGATCAATATCTCCATAATGGCTGAAGATATCTGACATACACTGGAATCAAGTCACGAGAGCGGAAATCTCATGAACACTAGCACGATCAAGGAGGTAGCATATATGAAATGCCACCAATCTAGAAGTTCTTCTACACAATCCTGCTACAACTACATGTCCTACTATGTGAATAGAGGTGTCGAGGTAGAACATAGTAGTCCATCGTCTGATTACCGGTCATTGATGTATACCATTAACAGACGCGAGATTGCCCACCAATAATGAAAATGGGAATCAAGGTACTAGAGTGCAAACTAACAAGTGTGAATAAATGTGTTGAGTTCGAACACTTGAAAGAATCCATCGATCAAGGGACATTGATGTGTTCCCAAAAACTATCGATGGCGAGAGAACCTGCCAATGATGATTGCAAGTCTCAAGGCACTCAAAATGACTCTAGACTCCTATCCCAGAATAAATAATCTGAAGTCAATGGGATGAAATCCGTTGGAAGGAGGGCATTAAGGCATCCCCCATCATCCAACACGAGGTACTCAGCAAAGTTGTATAATGTGGAAAGACTCGATCTTAATGTGCATGAACCAGTATCAGTATCAGGAATGGCTGACATGCAAAGTCAAAAGAACTGAGGAATGGTCGACTCAAGTTTCAACTTCCTTCGAACAAAAGCATAAATGAAATTTGTGACTAAATGTAGGCAACATAGACTCAATATACAAAATTGGGGCATCTCTGTGACACAGGAGGCATCGATAGAGGCTCCATAGGGACTAGAAGCTTAACCAGTCGATGGAGATAAACTCAGAGAAATGAGTATAGATCCTAAATTCAAACTATTAACCCAACCAACGGATGTGATATACAGTGCTCTATTCGAAGGTGACACAACTCGACTGCTGCCAAAGATAACATCTTTTCCTATCCGGATTTTTGGTTTTTTGGTTTTTTTGGACTTTTTCAAATATTTTAAAAACCTTCAAAAAGAATAAAAGTGCTTTATAGTTACAGACTAGGAGGAGACAAGTATCAAGGGGAAAACAAACTAGTTCCAAGCAGCGAAACTTATGTATGCTCAATGCAAGGAAACATGTTTAGGATAACGACACTCGGGGAAAAGTCCCCTCCCAGTAAAAAATGGGGAATCAAGCTGTAAAAGATATGTAAAATGGCTCTGCTTGGCTAGACATGAGACAAGCTTGGGCTATATGGCTGATAATCAAATTCAAGGAAGCCGGCATAAGGCTCAATAAGGCAAGCAAAACTCATGATAATGCAATTACAACTTGATATAAGGGAGTCCTAGGGAAAAGGCCAACAAAAAGATCAAGAGGAGTATGAGTCTCTTGTGCAAAGTCATGGCGATACTATACAAAGGACTCCCACGCCCTAAAGGAAAAATGTCGGCATGGGTACCAAATGCAAAACAGGAGCTAACTAGGGCACCCATGTATGGTCAAGCTCTACCATTCACATCATGTCACTTCTAAAAGCAACAAGTAGGTTCCGTGACAAGATAGAATGGGTTTGTACCTAAGGTTATAATGAAACGATCATAAGGTCATGCAAAGTGCAAACAGATGTGAATCCTAACCTATATGCCAGTTTAGACATAATACCTGAAATCAGCACGAACGGGTCAAAACCACGGTCATACCGCGCTCAAAATGGACTCCTACAACATCAAATTAGTCCAAAACGGTCCAAAATGGTCAAAAACAGTCAAAAACTATAGAAAGTGGGTAAAACATTTCTATAAGTAGTAAAAAATTCAAAAATTCCATATCATTTGAAATTTTTACCCATTTGAGCTCAAAACTTCCAACGTGAATTCCGGGAGCCTTGTCCGGCGAAATTCGACATCGTTTGTTCCAAGTAACTCCTCGTGTCCTCCTCTTCCCATTTCATGCAAATTTTTTAAGTTTACATGGCCAATTTCATTTTCTAGGCCAATCTAAAGTAGGTGTTTCGGACCACGCGGATATTGGGGTTTTTTCCGCGTATAGGGCTGGCCATACGTAGAAAAACCTCCCAAAACCGTGTACATACACGGTTGTTTTGCAAGCAGTCACGTATGCAGCCACGAATAAGGGTTTTTAAGGCAAATAATGATCAAAAATCATATTTTATGTGTAGGATGGTTCTAGGATGGAGGGAGAGGGAACATGGTGATGTAGAAGAGGCTGTTCAAGGTGACTTAATGGCCCAACAAGCTCTATGTGCATGCGGTTTGTATAAATTTTGGTGTCTTGGAAACTTGAGGGCCAAAACAAGACTCCTGCAAATGCTAGTGGATTATTGGGATCCATACTCTTAGTCTTTTCACATTGACGGATGTCTCTCAATATAGAGATTGAGGACATATACTTTATCACTAGATTATCCCGACGAGGCTAGGTGGTAAATCTCCGATCTCACGGGCCAGGAGGTCGCCTGACTATTGATGAGTACATTGCGGTGTACTGCTTTCCAGACATGAAAAAGGTTGGGAGTCAAATCCCGACAAACTCGATCCAAGTGCTGGGACTGAAGGCCATACTATTGGCACTCGGAAGGATAGCCAGACTAGCTTCACTCCACCAGGCCTCACGGCCATTGATGTTCTATGCGGTGGAGTGTATGAGACCCACAGTGTACAACTGGAGCACTGCATTGTTGAGTAACACTAAGCAGCAACTCAGTGACTGCTACATGGGCAAGGTGAGAAACTTCGGTTTCGGCAGCATACTAAGCACGTTATTCTTTGAGCATGTACCGGGGATAAGCTCTAGAGTGGAAATTCCTCCACATGGAGTTTGATATCTAGCCCAACGATGTTGGGAAAATGTTATGCGCAGATTGGGCGAAGGTAGGGTGGCTAACCCCTACCCAGGGGACTTCTTTCCATGGTGGCGGCAGCAGATCATTGCCATCAATGACTACCCCTATGCAAAGATAGATTTCCGGGGAGATTCGTACATGCCCCTACCACAAGGAGTGGCATATGGTGACATAGGTAATGAATCCCAAACCCTCTTTTTAAGTTTTTTGAATTATTAATTTTTTTGTGTTTTTTGATATATTGACTCAAAAGACATGTTTTGGTGTGACGACACATAGTGACAATCTGTCATGTGTATGCAGATGTTGGACCACAATGAACCGATGGTTTTCCTCATCGTAGATGAAGGGGAATGGGAGACGACATCATGGATGCAGATGCGGAGCGGATGCTCCAAATAATCCACACAAACTTTGTACGCTTGACACATAGGGTACCCATGGCGCAAGTCGAGGACTTGCCTAAGGCCATGCAGCGCCAGGTGGTTGGTGTACCACGGGCATGGGTTAGATTATTTAGATGACTAGCTAGAGCCATGGTGTGCTACCACGATCAGAACCCCCCTCCTCCTCCTCAGGATTAAAGACCTGAGAGTATTTCTTTTTGTACTACCTTGTATTATATTTTGGTGGCTCAGAAGCCCCAATTTTGTATTATGACACTTATGTATTATGACGTCACATTTTGGATGTTTAATGAAAAACTTTTATGATGATCGATTTTATTTATTTACATGTGTGTAAAAATGTATGTTTGTGATATGCTTATGGTCTATGAAACAAATGCCAATATAGCACATAGTTAGCATATGAGTCAGCAACTTGATTAAAAAATCTTGAAACATGTATGTATGTTATGTTCTCGAATTGTCGTTCTAGAAATCTCACACATAAGAATATTCATAATAATTTTGGATCCCTAATACGATACAAGTCGTTAAGCTATGAAACCACTAACTGCGAATCCAGACGTACCTCGAGAGAGAGAACACCATGTGAAATGGTATCCTGCAATAACTCAAGAATGGCACTATATTCAGCAACATTGTTTGAAGAAGGTCGTAAACATACGCCTCCTGAAGACAATACTTGACCCGTAGGAGTATAAATCACCCAAGCAGTCGAAGTTGAGTTTTGAGTGTGATGGATAGCACCATCAGCAAATCCTATGTAAGCGGAAGACTCCATCGACATCTGCCATAAGAAACAAAAGCTAATCAACAAACCCGATCACCATAAGAAAAACTAACTATGCAATTCAAAAATTGTACAATAATATACAACAATCAGCCCTGGTTGAAGATCATGCATAGTATTTTTTAAGATAGAGCCCATTTCTAGACTCTGCCAAGGCTGTCCCTTCATAATCTACCAGCTCATAGGCACCCTTATCTAGCACAAGTTTGACTACGTAAGGACCATGCCACATGGGATTTTACTTCCCTGCCCCCAAGGGTTCTTTAGGTTGATCCCACAAAAGGACCAAATCACATTCACTAAACTTCCTCAGACGGACAGACTTATAATATTGGACGTTAACGCGATGTTTATTTACCTCTAGAGCCACTAAAGCATCTTGGTACTACTCATGAAGCTGCTCTAAGTGGACCAAACGTTCCTCCAATGCGGAAGTGTCTGGTAAAAGCTCTATAGCTAACTTCAACGAAGGGATTTTGCATTCAACCGGCAAGACAGACTCCACCCCATGTATGAGCTGATATGGAGAGAAATCGGTGGCAGTCTTAACCACGGTTCTATAGGCCCACAAAGCAGGATATAACATGATATGCCAATTCATCTTGCTTTGTGTGATGCTTAGTTGGAGAATAGACTTAAGTGATTTATTCGCTGCTTCAACCTGTCCATTCGCTTGAGGGTAATAAGAAGAGGAGTGCTCCTGCTTATACCCTAACTTTGAAGCCAACTCTTCCATCATTTTATTCTGAAAGTGCCTACCATGGTCAGTGACAAGCTCTTTCGGAACGCCGAACCGAGTAATAATTTGGTTGAAAATGAAATGCGCGGCTGTCTCACCGTTGGATTTAATCATGGGCATAGCCTCTGCCCATTTCGTGAAATAATCGACAGCCACTATAATGTAATGATGCCCCCCAGTCGACACTGGATTGCAATCCATGAAGTCAAGCCCCCACTTGGTGAAGGGATCGGTGGTGATAATAGGATGTAATGGGGCAGGATGCGAGCACATATTGCGTGCAAACACCTGGCAAGGGTGACACTTCTTGAACGCATTGACACAATATTTGAAGGTCAATGGCCCAAAAATCCCGCTCTTAATATTTTTTGGGCTGTAGAAAGCCCAGATAAATGACCACCACACGCCCCTCCGTGGCAATAATTTAGCACAACCTCAGCCTCATCATGGGTTAAACAACGACGTAAAATGGAATCTACCCCACGGCGGTACAAAGTGTTATCCACTATAAGGTATTTCTTAGATACATGACGTAATCGTCATCGCTCATCCCGTGAAAGGTGAGTAGGGACCTTCAATGTTTGCAAATATACGATGATATCCCCGTACCATGGGTCCAAATTTGAGATAAGGAAAATATGTTCATCGACAAACATATCCTCGTAAACCTCCTCCTCCTCCACACTTGGAAAATCAGATATGAGCTCCGCAAAGATCAATGATTTCTTCGATTTCGTCGAAACGAATTCGAGATCGAACTCTTGCAAAATAACAATCCACTTATTGTATTTTCCCCTGATCATCCTTCTAGTGAGGATGAACTGAAATAGATTGAAATGAGCTACCACCAAGGTCTGGTGAAGGAGAATGTAATGTCTCAATTTCTAAACCGCATGAACGGTGGCCAAAGCAATTTTCTCCACGTGGGAATAACGGATTTCTGCATCAACAATGTTTTGGCTCAAATAATATATGGCATGCTCACGGAGCTCCTCATCCTCCTGAACCAAAACCATACCAACCGTCTCACTGGATGTGACCACATAAATAAAAAAATCGCGGCTATAGTCAGGTGGACTAAGCATGGGGGTCAATGCTAAGGCTCGCTTAAGAGCATCAAAGGACTCTTGGGCTCGCTCATCCCAGCAAAAAGTAGTGTCCTTCTTTAAAAGACACATAAAGCCTTTAGTCAAATTGGAAAAATTAACCACGAATCTCTGCAAGAAATTTTCCATGCCTTGCAAACATTGAAGATGTCTAATATTACATGGGGGAGACAATTGAAGTATTGCCTCCACCTTTAAGGGATCGAATCTTATACCCTCATTTGATACAATCAACCCTAGAAAGCAACCAACGGTTACGCAAAAGATGCACTTACGCGGATTTAACCTAACCTAGTAATGGTGGCATCTTTCGAATACTGATCTCAAATGGTATGGATGTCACACTCTCAGATGAGAATGAGCAGCTAGATCATCCAAATACAGTTCGATAATCATTTTGAGATCATGAAAAATTAAGGTCATAACCCGCTGAAATGTAGCTCTGGTGTTTTTGAGACTGAAAGGCATCTTCAGATATGCAAAAGTGCCCCAAGGACAAATAAATGCAGTTTTATGTTTATCCTCGGGTTTGATCTGAATCTAATTATATCTGGAAAAATCGTCCATGAAGGAGAATACCTCGCTTCCCACACACTCATCCAAAATCTGATCAATAAATGGTGTAGGAAAATTATCCTTAGGACAAGCACGATTTAAATCACGGAAATCAGTGCATATACAGATCGCTCCCTGCTTCTTATCAACCGGAACGGGATTTGAAACCCACTCCATCAAGGGAATGGAATAGATAAAACCGGATTTTAACAGCTTCTCTATCTCAACCTTAATAGCAGGTGCTTTTCTAGGATTCACCGCACGCAAACGTTGTCAAACCGGCTTCGCATTCGGATAGGTCTTAATCTCATGTCCGACAATACAAGGGTCAATACCTAGCATTTCTTCATATGACTAAGCAAAGATGTCACGAAACTCTTTAAATAGCTCGATATACTCCTTGATCTCATCAGGGGAACAATCTGTCCCAATGTAGACGTTCTCAACTTTGTCAGGATCGCGAGAAATATTGATAGGAATAGTAGGTGATAAATTTTCCATGTTCCCATTAGCCATCTGACCAGGAGAGCTCAATGGAACCACGGGACTATCAATCTTCTCGCTAAGAATCTCCCTAAAGTCTTCATGCTCCATACGGTCAAGCTCAGGAAGAAAATATGATCGATGATGTAGATCTTCCCAAGGTGGCTCAACCCCAGACATGGCCTCAATAATGGCTTCATCTGATGGAAAAACATCATCGAGGAAATCATGTGCGTGAGAGGACTCAACTGCCCATGCAGGAAGCACATACGGGTCTTCCTCCTCCGTACGCAAAGAGGAAGGACTAGGATCTGCAACACATTCAAGATTCGCTTGATATGCTATCATTCTTGCAGGAAACATCACATCCATTTCGATAGGTCCATTCGAAGGAATCCATGAAGGGAGAATCCAAGGATATTCCATATGGGTAGTGCGAAAATACACTGACTTCAACGAGGAAGAAGCCCCACAAAAACTAGATCTGATCATAAGAACGGTGAAAGACAGCTAAAGGTTCCCATGACAGACGGATACATACCCACACGTACACTCCCAGTTGCCGGCTGAGAATGATCTATAATCGGGATAGAAGCTTCCGATGATGCACTAACACTCAAATTACAGAATGATGTCTGATCAATCGTAACGATCTTTCCATTAAATGGAAAGCATACCACTTGAAAGAGAGAAGAGGCTACGGCTTGCATACTATACATCCAATTCTAACCCAGCAAAATATTGTAGTCAAGGGGTGCATCAACCACCTCGACCTTGATCGCGATGGTCTTCCCTCCCAATTGGACCTTAAGAGAAGGAAGAATCTTGTGCGGCCTAAATGATCTACCATCAAAAGCAGTCAACATAGTAGTGGATTGAGACAACTTGGGAGAACCCAAACCCTTCCAACATGACAAAGACATCAGGGAAGTAGCATCTCCTTCATCAATCACAATGTGTTTGACGGTCATATTAAGACACTCTACATGAATCAAAAGAGACACGTAGTAAGGCAAGCGAGGCTACAGTCCCATGGTTGCAAATTTGATAACGGAAGAAGAGTTATCATCATTAACCCCAAGAGCAGAAAGCAAGGCTTTCCTTTGCAGAGGAAAACTCCGAAGTACTTCAAGCGCGGACACGCACAAGGATTTTGGCCCAAATCCTTGAAAACGGAATAGTTTTGGGTGGCTCGGGCATTACGATTTTGCCCCGAACGCTTTAGGACTCCCTTAGGAATGCGAGGTGCAAATTCAGGTTTATCCATAGGGTTTTCAATACGCAAAGGGCTCTCGGGTGGAGCGGATTCTTTTCCAAGGTCCGGTTGTGACGAACCATAATACTTCGCATGATTCACAACCTTAGTAGCACGTACCATGTTGATGCAACCATGACCAATATTGACTTTCGGCTGATTTTTATCTCCACCCGATGCACAATGAGGATCAATGGTCCTCGAGTTCATATTTTGATTATGGGGTAAAGGATTAGTTAGCACAGCTGAACCCTGTGCTATGAATCTCGAGGCATCTTCCATATGAGGGCACAAGTGAGTGAGGTGGTCCTCCTTACACAACTTGCAAGGAAACTTTACTTTACATTTAGACTGCTTGTCCCCCCAGCATTACGAGCATTCTTGTCATTATAATTAGCATTTCCGTTCTTGTCCCCACCCTTATGATTATTTTTACCCTTTTTCTTATTCCTTCAGGGCTGTTGTTTTCCCTTCAGGTCCGACGATTGCACAAAAACTACACTCGCCGTTTGGGTGGGTTGAGACGAAGTCGTGGCTTGTCCCGACGCGGATTGATTAATAGATAATTGGCTCACTTGTTTCACAACCGAATCCACAAGTTTGGCACTTGTACAACCCACAATGCCATCGTTATGTGGTCCAGGCTTGATCTTGGGATCGAAACTAGATCGTGGAGCGTTAGGTATAATCTCATACAAAAGTACGGATTGAGCGTAGATCAAATCCAACTCTTGTGCCCTAAAGATTGCTTGTTCCTCATTTTGGACTTTGGATGTAGAAACATCCTTCGCGATGTAAGGTAACAATGACTTGAGGAACCACTCAAGGAGAAATTCTGGTGGTATAAAGGCTTTAATCAATCGCTTCCGTCTACGCCACTCTTGAATATGATCCGAGATATGTGTGGCTTTGTCTTGTCGACAAGAGTTCTATACCATCATCGTAACGCACGGGTAGTTGAAAGTGATTGAGGAAAGTCATGGCAAGGTCATCGAATAAAATGAATGCCCCCTTTGGTAACTCCATATACCATTTCGCTGCAGGCCCGGTGAGGGTGCGTTGAAATAGCCTCAAATGGATTGAATCGTCGTGTAAGGAATTGGAAGAGCACCAAAGGTGAAAAGTAGTGACATGCTCACTAGGATATTCTCCATCTTTGCCCTCGAATTTGGGAATGTCCGAAGGAAGCTTGTTAGGGACGGCTGGCCAAGCCAGGTCATGAGATACCAGATCGTTCATAAGTCTCGATAAGTCAGGTAAGTTCAACGTTGCGAGGAAAGAGAGCCTAGGTTGAGCCGGTATATGCCACGCTCCCTGATAGTTCTAGTACATGTAAGGTTGATTGCTATAAATACCATGGCCTTGGCCATAATATCCTCCTCCCATTTGACCTGTATAGGGCTGCATGGAAGCATTATGATGTGGTGTACCTTGACTATGCGGTGCTACAAAGCCATAATTGAAAGAGTAAGCAGGTTTTTGATACCTGTACCCATAGGGTTGATATTTCTGTCCATATTGCGCTCCATAAGAATGTCCATGAGAAGATCCATAAGGTGTTCCATGGGATGTTCCATGAGAAGCTCCATAGTTAGGGATATGGGGAACTCTTTGCGATGGACCATTAGACGATCCAGAAATAGGAATATGAACTCCCAAGACAATGGGAGGTACTTGACTCTGAGATCCTACCATGCGAGCAATCGCAGTACGAACGTGGCTAGTAGCGATATTCCGGCCCGAAGGACCACGTGAATGAGGGGGAGGAAGGGTTTCCAAAAATGCATTCGAAGGAGTAGGGTTCAAGGACGAAGGGCCATGTGAAGGGATGTAAGTGGTGTTCCCTATGGTCACTCGTCTCAATTCTGGTACCCACATATGAGTACTAACACTAGGTCTAGGACGGACATGTGAGGTAGCTTCCACCACTAGGATGGAAGGTGCAATGCGACTAGTGCTCCCAAATATCTCTGCATGGAAAGGAATAGGAGTGCCCCCAGGCGTAGTGCTAGGTTCAATTTCTGACTCAGCATGATGTGTTGGATCGGGTGCAGGGATATCAGGCATGCCATAACAAGTGTGACTAGTGCTTGTGGGTTCATGATGAGTCTTGTCGCCTGGAAACCAATACCGGTGACCTATGAATGAGGGATCATAACCAGAATGTGAAGGTATTTCCTGCGAAGGATCATATACGGGAGTAGAATCTACATCCCCAACCTCATAAGGTGGAGAAGACATCTCAGGAATCTCATCCTTGTGATCTACCATCGTGTGTGAATCAAATTAAGAAGTAGTCCACACGAACTGTCTGTTTCCCTCTCCCAGAGGAGGAGGAGACGTGGAAGGCGAAAGTCTTGCTAAACGACAAGAACGACGAAGTGCCGCACCCGAATCCACAATGGCTCAAAAATGAAAAGGACTTGCTATAATTACACATACCCTAGGCAAACTATCATGCACAGAGCATACACCTACAAAATGTAAAGCCAAATCGAAAGCAAACAAGGGTAGGATATGTGAGCTCCCGAAGGAAGCAGGTATGTCTCACCTAGGAGAGGCTTGAGACTCCCGTACACAACAAGCAGAGGTTCGTAACCAATTATAGTGGCCCTCAGCTTCAACGCATATAGCGACTGTGTTGTCCGACCCCTACCTGGCCAGGACACCTATAGAATAACCTCTACGAAGTACCCCCTCGATAACCTAGGTAAGGCATCTAAGGTCACCTCAATATAATCAATGCTCAGGTGGACAGTCGCAGGAGGGATTGACTGTATGGGCAGGGTAGCAAAGCCCGAAACTCTCAAAAGATCCCCCAATACGAATACAATCCTGGAAATATCTTTGTTGCTACTCAGTTATGACCAGGGATCATCCCAATCAATAACCGCTCACACTGCCTCGTGCTTAACTCCCTTGTAAGAGGAGGATCCTAAGAAACACTAATTATATAAATCAATTTCACACTCTCACCTGGACAGATACATAAATGTTTCGTTTATTGGTCTTAAAGAATTTACTCACAATTAACTATTCCAAGACCATAAAACCTAATCTTGTTGGTGCACCCTATAAAATAAAAGAGTGTAATTCATTTTATTATGCGTTGATTTTAATTGGATTATTACTCAAAAGGGAAAATGGTCGTGCAACTAATGATATTATGATGCAACAAGAAGTAAAATGCACACCTAACAATCAATGCAAATGCACTGTGTCAAATGAAAAACGGGGTATGCTACTACGTGAAGTGAAAAATTTTCCTTCAAATGAATATGCAATCATTCCTATATGAAAATCTAACTAATACTCTCCAAGCAAACCTAATGCAAGTACCATGCAAAATGCAACAATGCAACAATGCATAATGATGCAAAAGCAAATGTTTTTGTATTTTTTGAATTAAAATGAGATAAAAGGAAAAAGTATGACTCTACAACCCCCAGACTCTGCAAGCACTATCAGACAACACCCAAGCAAAGCACTAAGGTAAAAGAGACCTAATGCACTAATCCCAAAACAAAAAATAGAAAATGGAATGACAAGAACATTTTCAAAAATTTAAACTAAAAAGCATCTCTGGTCAGAAACAAAGGTGTATACAGACTCCAGAAGCATCCAAGAAGACTCACCAATCATCCAAACTCACCCAGCAACACTTAATCTTCCCAAAAACGGCAAAACTTAGGGCATATGCAACTGTGTGCAGAAAATACGCGTATATACGTGGCTATTCCAGGAAAAACCGCGTGTACACGCGACTACAAATACAAAACTCGCGTATAGGAAGAAAAAGAGATAAAAAAAAGCAGGTAAACAGACAAGCTGAGACAAAATTTACTCCTATCAGACACTACTAGGAAAACATGCCCCCAGACCCGACTCAGAAACAGAGAAATCAGAGCAATTCAAGAACATTGAATGCCGATAAAACCCCCAAAGGAAATGACTAGGAACTCCCTAGTATGGTCGCCAATTCTGTTACGGAGAAAACTTCCTACGGCTTGGGGTACCACAATAGACAGAGTAACCACGGAAATTAATCCCTTCCCAATATGCAAGAGAAATAAACATCTAACACTAAAGGATCTCGAAACATACCCTATTCCAGATGGTTGATGTAGATCCCCGTTGAGCTTTTCCAATCTCGTTTATGTTAGCAATTTTCTATCTCAACAATCAGCAAACAAGACAAGCATGCTATATAATTGTGTTAGACCTACTCTAGCATATATAATCAATAACGTATAAGTATTTAAAAGCATCCATGGATTCAATATTCATTTAAATACACATTATTGGACAGGAAAAGATATTTCTATTAATATAAATCAGAGATTACAAGAATGACAACCTCTGTCAGCACATCTGCGAACCGGAGAAACTGAGTCCTCCACATGGGCCTCCACCACTTCAATCCTCCATCTCTCAATAGAAAGCTCACAAGCAAAGGCAATCTTGGGAAGAACACAAAGTGATCCAAGGGACAAAGGGATGCAGACTCAAGTATAAGCTCCGGAAACAATGGACTATAGTTTTCTTGCTCTTCAATTCCTCCTCTTCAATGTATCCAAAGGGTTCCTTATATAGTTCCTCAATGGGGTAATGGAAGTTCGAATCCGAGTGAGCTCAAGGCATATGGAAGGCCAAGAGACAAGTGACTCAGCTCCACATCAAGGAAAACTCCAAAACTATTTGGCCTTTTGCACACATCCCTATGTACGCGGGTTTAAGGGTCATATCCGCATATATACGCGAGAATAGGTTTAAAAGTCGTGTATGAAAAATAATGCATGTTTTTAGGGATGATATTGGAAACATCAAAGGTACAAAAATGGTCCATGGGGTCCAAAGAGTCTCCATAGGGACAGAGAAGGCCATAAATGTGTGATCCACCATGTGTGGTAAAATCAGCTGTAACACAAAGACTGCTCTAAGATTGCAGGAAGGGATCATATCCTTTCAGTTATTCCAAAACTCTAGGCTAGTGGAACAGGGACAAGAAAATATATTTTGACAATTAATGGAAGCTTTAAATTTCAAGAACCATCTCCAAGCCCATACACTCGTACAATTGGTTTCTTTCATATTATGGAAATAAACATTTTTTTTGTTTTTCGTTATTTTGATAGATTTAGTATAGGCATATATGTTTTTGGGATAACAGGTTGTTGTGTGTGGCAGGGCTACAATGAAGATTGTTAATGTAATTGTAACTTCCGAAGATATTCACTTGTATATTTCATATTGTATTTTATTGTACCCCGATGGAGATGTTTGTTCCTTTGATTGGGAGAGTCATTAATGTAATTAACATTAAAGGGAATTTGAGGTCAAAAATGGGCCTCCTAAGAGATGTACTACAAAAATATAAGATATATTAAAATATTATGAGTTAGGGGTTTTATGGGGTAGGTATATATGACAACTCATCTCCTACACTACTTTTTATGCACAATATAAATAACCATGGTTGAGTTACTTTTCTAAATTGACTATAAATAAAATTAATAAAATAACTCTACAATGATGTGACTAAGATTCATTGTAAATTCTCAAAAAATTATTGTCCTTTAGCATTTATTTGTGTTGAACTTGTAAATAAAATTAAACAAAAATGAATTTACTTTATATGCATAACTAACATATTATTTTCATATAAATATCATTCATGAATTTAATTTATTTTAAAAGTACAAGATTTAATATATATTAGTTTGACATTATGATATTAAATACAATTGAGTGAATATATAATTTAAAATTAAAAAAACATGAAAATGACAATATATTATTTTATAAAAAAATGTGAAAAGACATTTTTATGAATTATGAGTACTTTACTTGAAAATGACAATAATATTATTTTATGAGAAAGTGAATTGTGAGTACTTTACTTGAAAATAACAATAATATTATTTTATAAGAAAGTGTGAAATGGCTTTTATTGTGAGTACTTCACTTTATGACTTAAAAGTACTTGTACCACTATCTTGGTTAAGTATGGGTTTTCATCCACCATAGAAAATGTGACAAATAAGCATTCTTAACTCATGCAATGCCACCTCAACCATGGGGGATGATGTCATCTACTAGAATGTAATTGGTTGATTTTTATAGTACATTTTGGTCTTTTTGAGGCCCATTTTTTACCTCAAATTCTCTCTAATGGTCATGTAAAGTCATTGAGATTAACCCTCCATTGTATGTCGAGGCATTAGACCCCTCAGTTAAGTTATATTAGGGTTATTAGACTCTCCTAGAAAAGTCGGCCCTAAAGGGAAAATGTCAAGTGGGAAAAGGTATAAATAGAGAGTGTGGTTCTCTATTTTAACACACACACTCACTCATCAATAGCACATGAGAGAGAGAGGACTAGCTCGCACAAGTGAGAGAGAGAGCAGTTGTCGAAGATCATCTTTATACTTTTGGGTTTTACTTTTGCTATTGGTTCTCATTCTATCTCTGAGGAGGTTACGGGGTTTTCTCCTTTATGGTTTCCCTGGGGAAATTTGTGTCTCTTGTCTCTTGTGATTATTGTTGTGCATGTTATTCTCTCAAATAAGAGCCTAGATCATATTGAATAAACTGTAAAAAACTAACACGGTATCATAGCCAAACTGAGAAGAAGGCATAGTGCATCTGCAGAAGCTAGGGATTCTTAATTTTTGGGTCTATCTCCACAGTTCATCGAGGAAAGGAGGCTAGGATAACTCTCCTTTGAAGGGTGCATCTTCATGTTGAAGCAGAATCTGATTCCGAGCATTTTCATTTTTTGGCCTGTCACTACTGCGAGAAATTAGGGATTTTCACAAAAGTGGAATTTTAGAGTGAACCCAGCATAGGATTGTTCTCCTCCTCAAAATCGAAATTTAGAGACCAAGATCGAAATTTTTGGTTGGGTAAAACTCCAGGAAAGTCAAACCCTAATTTGACCCCGGACTAGAAAACCAGCTCTAGATCTAGTCCGGGCATCTCAAAGTGGTAAGATCTAAATATTCTGTATTTACATTTGAGGTTCTCATGAAAGATGTATCATCACAGCAATCTTGAGGATAAGCTTGAAGGAGCTGATAACTTCTGAGCATGGAAGTATAGGATTTCACTTATTCTTAAAGAAAATGAGTTGGACACCTAAATAATTGGAGAGGTTCCAGTTCCAGAGGGAGATGAGGCTAAAGCCTTACACAAGAAGAACTTGGTCAAGGCCAAGAGGATTATTGTTGATACTATCAAGGATCACCTTATACCACATGTGTCTTCCTTAAAGACACCTAAAGAGATGTTTGATTCCTTGACCAAGTTATTTGAAGGAAAGAATATAAATTGGAAGATGACCTTGCTAAATCAGTTGAAGAATGTGAAGATCCGGAATGTGGAGACCATACAGTCATTATTTAGAAGGGTCTCTCAAATCAAAGAACAACTTGAATTTGTGGGAGAATACATAGAGAATGGAGAAGTTGTGATGACCACCTTGAATGGTCTCCCTAGGTCATGGGACTCTTTTATTCAAGGAATTTATGCTAGAAGGAAGTTAATCACTTTCAGTAAGATGTGGGAGGAATGCTCACAAGAAGAAGCTCAACTTGTAGCTCAGGAAGAAAAGATGGGAAATGAAAACCAAGCTCTCATAGCACACACCAAGAACAACAAAAGGGAGCACTCTCATCACAAGAAAGAAAAACATCACCACCATAGTCAAAGGGATAATCTCAGAAGACCCATATGAGATCTATCTAATGTTAGATGCATACTTGTGATAAGAAGGGACACTTTTCCAGATATTGTCCCAAGAAACAAAAAAGAACAAGAAGAGACATCATGCTCCCACTACAGAGGATGATGAACCTCCCAGGAAGAAAACCAGAGGACATAGTGAAGATTCTTCAAGCAATGAAGAATATGTTCTAATTTCATCTCTCACGGGTACTGTTTCACATGGGAGAAACGATTGGCTTGTAGATAGTGGGGCTTCCAAGCATATGACAGGATTTAAAGAATCCTTTGTGAATCTATCTGAACATGAGTCACCTCACAAGGTGAAACTTGGAGATGACTACCAATACCCTATAAAAGGAAGTGGTGAAGCCTCCTACAAGATAAACTTTGGAAAATCTTTAAAGATGAAGGATGTTATATATGTACCAGGACTCAAGAAGAATCTTCTCTCCATATCTGCATTGGATGCAAAAGGTATGAGGTTTGCATTTATTGATGGCCAAGTTCTTATGTGGCCAAAAGGAGAGACCATAGATGATGCAGTAGTGATTGCAGAGAAAGAGGGAGGCTTATACAATCTAAAGGGCCAACATGAACAAGCCTTGGTCCATGACTCTATGGAGCCAAGTGAATTATGGCACAGAAGGCTTGCACATGTGCACTATAGAGCACTATCACTTGCAAGCAAAGCAGTTAACAGTCTTCCTAAAATTCAGTCAAAGCATGAAAGCATCTGCAAAGGATGTGCGAAGGGAAAGAACATAAAGAATACATTTCCAAGTAGCGAGAGCAAATCAAAAGGAATCTTGGAAGTCATCCACTCTGATGTATGTGGCCCAATGTCATCCAGTTCATTGAGTGGGTATGTATATTATGTTTCTTTCATTGATGATTTTTCTAGGAAGACTTGGATATATTTATTGAAGAGAAAAGATGAATTATTCAGTAAATTTAAGGAATTCAAAGCCCTGGTGGAGAATCACATAGAAAATAAAATCAAGACCTTTCGATTAGACAATGGCACAGAATTCACATTAGAAGAATTCAAGGAATTATGCAGAGAGTCAGGGATTAAGAGGGAGTTGACCACTCCATACAATCCACAACAAAATGGAGTTGCAGAGAGGAATAATAGAATGATTGTGGATGCAGCAAAGGAAATGCTTCATGATCAGGATCTTCCCATGCATCTATGGGCAGAAGCTGCAAGAACATTCGTGTATGTACAGAATCGTACTCCACACATAGTACTAGATAACAAGACACCAGAAGAAACTTTCTCCGACGAGAAACCAAAATTCAGCCCTCTCAGGATATTTGGTTGCTCGATGTACATACACATTCCAAAGGAGAAAAGAACGAATATAGACCCTTAAGGAAAGAAGGGCATATTTGTAGGATATAGTGAAAACTCAAAGGCCTACAGAATATACTTTCCAGGGTACAAGAAGATCAATATCAGCAAGGACGTGACTTTTGACAAAGACTCGGCTTACAACAAATATAGAAAACTACCTATTGAAGACATTGAAGAACCAAAAGTACCCAGGATCTAAGATACAACAATGAATGAAGCAACTCCAAAAGAAGATCGAGAAATAGAAGAACCTCAAGAATCTATAGATCCACCCCGTGAGAAGAATTCTTACAAGAGGAAACCAGCATGAGTACGAGAGGCTATCCTATATGAAAAAAGATATGGTGCTCCAGAAGGAATACATAGAGAAAGGAAGAGACCTAGGTCATACTCTGGTTATGCATCCCTGTTGTGCGACATCATTAACAAGGAACCTTCCAGCTATGAGGAAGAAACAGAAAAAAAAAAAAGAATGGAAGGATGCCATGATCAAGGAATACCAATCAATCATGAAGAATGATGTCTGGGATGTGGTCCCGAGACTAGAAGGGCAATCTGTTGTGACTTCTAAGTGGATCTACAAGATCAAGCATGCTTCAGATGGCAGCATAGAGAAATATAAAGCGATATTTGTAGCACGTGGCTTCTCCCAGAAGGAAGGGATAGATTATTAGGAGACTTTTGCACCTGTAGCCATATACACTTCCATCATAACAATACTTTCTCTGGTTGCAGTGATGAAATGGAAGATACACGAGATGGATGTCAAGACAACATTCTTGAATGGTGTAGTGGAAGAGGAAGTATGTGTGGATAAGCCACTCAGGTTTGAGACACATGACAGGCAGACTCATGTGTGCAAATTGAAGAAATTTTTGTATGGATTGAAGCAGGCACCCAGGACATGGTACGGTAGGATGGACAGCTTTCTGACTAGTTTGGGCTTTACCAAGAGTAAAGCAGACTCCAAACTTTACTACAAGGTTGAGAAAGGGAACCCAGTGATACTACTATTGTATGTAGATGACTTATGTGTGACAGGTGAGGATGGGTTGATTGTTGATGCAAAGAGGAAGCTTGTTGCCGAGTTCGAGATGAAGGACTTGGGCATGATGCATTATTTTCTAGGTATGGAGGTGTGGCAGAGTACAGATGGGGTCTTCCTTGGTCAAGGGAAGTATACAGTAGAGATCCTAAAGAGATTTGGGATGATGGGTTGCAAGACAATAGCCACACCCATGGCATCGAACTTGAAGCTACTTTGTGATGCTTCATCAGAGTCAGTTGATGCCACAATATATCGTCAGATAATTGGATCGTTGATGTACCTGACGAACACAAGACCATATATATGTTTTGCTGTGAACTATTTGAGCCAGTTCCTGACGGATCCGAGACAAGTTCACCTGGTTGTTGCAAAGCATATACTGAGGTACCTGAAGGGTACAATTGATTATGGGCTCAGATATAACGCGAATCAAAAGGTTAACCTGTAGGGTTATGTTGATTCGGGTTGGGTTGACAGTGCCTTAGATAGGAAAAGCACTTCGGGGTGTTGCTTTAGTATGGTATTAGCTGTGATCTCTTGGTTTAGCAGGAATCAGTAATGCGTGGCACTGAGTACAGTCGAATCAGAATATGTCGCAGCTTGTTCAGCTAGTTGTGAGGCAGTATGGATTAGGAAGCTACTGTCTGATTTGTTTGATCTCTAGTTAGAGGCGAATTGTATCTTCTGTGACAAACAAAGTTGTGTGAAGTTGTCCAAGAACCCAGTGTTCCATGACAAGTCGAAGCACATTGAGATCAAGTACCACTATATCATGGATATGGTGCAGAGAGGAGCAGTGAAGCTCCAGTATGTTGCGACGGACGAGCAGATAGCCTATGTGTTGACCAAGCCATTAGCCAGAGTGAAGTTTGAATACTTCAAAGAGAAGCTTGGTGTACTTTAGATCGAGGTTCCTCCCAAGGGGAGGTGATGGGTCCGAAAGATGCAGATGCACGAGAGCCTTTCTCACATGGTTGTAGGTGTGTCCTCACATGGTGTAGATGTACGAGGTGTAGTCGAGATGTGTGCATCTGGGTTGTGCTCCGAGTGATGATGAGGTAATATGAAGACAACGAGACGATAGTAGGGGACTCAGGTTTTGCAGAGGCATATAATCAATCTTGGGATGCTCCTTCAGGTTTTGCAAAGGCATATAATCAGTCCTGGGAGATCCTTCAGGTTTTGCAGAGGCATATAATCAGTCCTCGGATGCTCCTTCAGGTTTTGCAGAGGCATATAATCAATCCTAGGATTCTCTTGCATGTTTTGCAGAGGCATATAATCAATCCTGGGAGATCCTTCAGGTTTTGCAGTGGCATATAATCAGTCCTGGGATGCTCTTGCAGGTTTTGGAGAGGCATATAATCAGTCCTAGGAGATCCTTCAGGTTTTGCACGGCAATAAGTCATGAGCTATACCTACTTGATGATTTGAAGACCTACATGGAGACTAGGCCTACATCCAGCATGAAAAAGGGATGGCTCTATAGAACTTCCTATGACGAGTAGATTCAATAGATAGCACCATTTGATTGAGATGATGAGAACAGCAACAACAGTGACGATGATGATCTAGCGTTGAAGACTTGTGCCTATATGTATTGATGTTTGTGTCAAGAGAATACATCTTAGTTAAGAGCGAGTGTTAATGTAATTGTAACTTCGAAATATATTCACTTGTATATTTCATATTGTATTTTATTGTACCCCGATGGAGATCTTTGTTCCTTCGATTGGGAGAGTCATTAATGTAATTAAGTCATGTAAAGTCATTGAGGTTAACCCTCCATCGTATGTCGAGGCATTAGACCCCTCAGTTAAGTTATATTAGGGTTATTAGACTCCTAGAGAAGTCGTTCCTATAGGGAAAATGTCAAGTGGGAAAAGGTATAAATAGAGAGTGTGACTCTCTATTTTAACACACACACTCACTCATCAATAGCGCATGAGAGAGAGAGGACTAGCTCGCACAAGTGAGAGAGAGAGCAATTGTCGAAGATCATCTTTATACTTTTGCTACTGGTGCTCATTCTATCTCTGAGAAAGTTACGGGGTTTTCTCCTTTATGGTTTCCCCGAGGAAAATATTTGTGTCTCTTGTCTCATGCGATTATTGTTGTGCATGTTATTCTCTCAGATAAGATCCTAGATCATGTTGAATAAACTGTAAAAATCTAACAAAGATGACAATCTTATTTTCAATATCTTATTGAATCATATGCAAACTAGATAGACATCTTAGTTATTAGGTTGAATATATAAATGCATAATGTTTTGGGTAGCTTATATTAGATTTTGGGTTTATGGGGTATGTTTAGCTATGGGCTTTATTTATAGATGGACTATGGACCTATATGGAATGGCTGGATCAAACAATGGCCTATATGATTACCCTTTTTATGATCTATTTTATGTTGTAATGACCTATTTGGTGATTCCATTGATGTACTACTTTGTGATGTATTTTTCATGACCAGATGGACATATACTTTCTTAATATAGAGTATTGTTTGAAAAAAAAATCAAGTATACTTTGTTTCTTTTCTATAAGTTTATCATCTTAGATCATGTTGGGAGTCAACCTAATTGAATATATGCAATATATTATGTCTAATTTTCTATATTAAGTTGTCCAAAATGAAGGTGAACCACATAAAAGAATGTAGAGTATGACGCTAGCACTCCTTATATCTACTTCATGTCCATAGCTTCACTCCAATACTTCACAAGCCAAATAATATGTGTTTCCCATGATGTCTCTGAACGCATCACTTGTCTTAGATGAAGTGATCAAGATAATGTATCAAGTTGAATTGGGTTGGTAATTTCCTACAAAATGTTAAATTGATGAGTATGTTAGTGTTAATTGCACAAAAATAAATTTAGAAAAATTTGCAAGAATTGATGAGTTTGTTAGGGTTAATTACACAAAAATAGATTAGGAAAAATTTGCAAGGATGAGAAAAATTGTGAAGACAAATACCTCACAAATGAGCAGTGATGAAAGGTGACCTGGACGATTGTAGAAGGCTTTAGTCTCAAAAATTTTGGCTTTGGTCATCCAATCATATTTAGAACCAAAATACATCACAAGAGCAACAACTTTAGTGAAAAACTATAGACCCCAAAATCTAGTGAGATGGATGCAGGACACAAATAAGATGGTTGAAACAAGTGTTAGGATCCATGACACCAATGTAAACATAAAATCCATATCAATAAAATGCATAAGCTAGATGCCCATAAGCTAGTTTGTTTCACGTCGACTTCCAAAGCAAGCAAGATGAGAGAAATTACACGAGTCGAATGTCAAACTTGTACTTACAATGCTGGAAACCCTAAGTGCCAAAGGTGGATTTCATGGTTCTCATCCTTCGCCAATGCCATTGTTGGCGGCATGTCTGTCTCTACCGTAAGGACTCTTCTTTTAACTAAGGATAAGGCCACCATCACCAACGCTTGGGAGAAAGCTTCTATTGTCAATGGCATGACAGTCGCTACGCAAGGACTCTTCTTCTTTCAACTAAGGATAAGGCCTCCAGCACCACGGCCTAGGAGCAAGCTTCTATATGAATTTTAACAATGTCTTCAAGCATTGCAAGTTTTTTTTAAGGGAACAATTTATAGGGGCTATCTGAAGGGGCCTTGTTTTTTCGATTTGATTACGGAGTTAACCCGATGAGGACATCAAGTGAGGCCTTTATATAGCGATGAATAGCCACCCAATGATTTGACTTTGTCATGCATTGCAAGTTGTTCAAAAAGCAATTCAATTTTCAGACTTCAAAGAGAGCAAGAAAGAAATTAAGCTCATCCGCGAAGGCCCAATCATTTTGTCACTGAGATAAGGCACAAGTTCCTGTATTTCTCATCACATCTTTACTTTTTATATCTTGCTATTTGTCCCACCCACAACCAAATTTATTAGTAAAGTTGAAGGGTGTCCTCATCGGCATTGAGCAATATATATAAGTAACTTATGTTGGTGGCTATTTGTCCCACCTACAACCAGACTCATTAGTAAAGTTGAAGGGTGTCCTCATCGGCATTGAGAAATATATATAAGTAACTTATGTTGGTGGTTGTAGGAAGTTGGAAATGAATTGAGAATATCTTGTCCATGGCTATTAATTTACAGTTATGTAGAATAGTGCTTCCACCCACTGCTAGGGATGGGACTTCAGCTCGAGGAAAGGAATGCAACTGCACTTCGAGGGAACCAAATGCATAAACAAGCACACACTCTCTGCAATACCATAATAGAAGGGCATGGCGTTTTGCAGCAGCGTTCGGGAGTGCTTCCACCCGGCCAAGGGAGGGCGCTATCATTAAGCCTAGATACGGAGACAAGCGTTCACTATCTACCCTAGTGAAGAGTCAGAGCGTTGTGGTTGCTTAGTGTTGTGCTATGGAATCTATGTAACAACTTGTAAAATTGCAATTCTGGAAGACACCCCAGCATAGGCTTCAACTTCCCGGTAGAGCATGGCATGCACCTCGACTGCATCACATACACATCAATTACACCTCAACTGCAATAACAGTTCAAAATAATACGCAATAGCCTTAAAAAAAAAGGCCAAATTGGCCTGATGACAAAACAAACCAAAAATTTTGGTTTAAATCATTTGGAAATTGTGTCTAAAAATACAATATCGCATAATCAATTCCAAAAGTCCCTACTACAAGGCAAGGACTAATAATTTAGTATGACAAAATGGGTTGCTTTTTAAGTTCATGTGCCAATAGTTTTTTCTTTCCAAATCTAACTTTAGCACGCTTTTCTATAGATATCCATATACCAAGGACTTTCAAGCATAGTTTCATGATGAATTGAACTATTTTTCACTTTAGGCTTTCTTAAAACACTAACTGAAAAAAAAAGTGCATAGTTTGGTTGTTTATCAGATGCCATGTTAAGTTTCATGAAAACCGTTTCTATAGCTTAAAGGGCTGAGTTCATTTAAACAAAAATTAATTTTGTTATAAAAACCAAGTTTATGTATTCTTATAAATATGTTGATTTTTTTTTCTAGAGTGCTTACTTTCTTAGAATAAGATTTTCTGGTAATCTGTTAGTTTAACTATTTGTTTCATGAAGTAATATATGACTCATTTCTAAAGAAGAAGAAAAATATCCCACTTGTATATATTAGTTGACATCAAATTGATCAAGCACAAATCTAATTCCAAAAATGAAATTTTGGAATTAGAAAAATTTGACCAAGTATTTCGATGGACTTTAAAACTCAGTTTGTTGAGGAAATTTTGGAATTAGAAAAGGTTGACTAAGTATTTTGATGGACTTTAAAACTCAGTTTGTTAATTTAAAGGTCAAGAATTTAAAAGTTAGCTAAATATGTGGATAGGAAAGAAATAACTTAATTTGTTGATTCAAAATAAAAAAATCTAAACAACATGATAAATATAAATCAAGGATCATTAATCAACATTAACTTATTGTCCCGCAGTGTAGTAGTGATGTCCGTGACAGCCTAATAAACAAGGTGGTTAATGGACCAATACCTTTGATCATATTTGACCAGCTCTATAAAAGGGCACAGTACAGTCCAGGCATTTTCTGAAGAACGGAAGAGAATTTTATCTTGTCACCATGTGCTGAACAATCTAATGAGAGGGCAAAGCACAGTGGGGTAAATGTCCCAGAACCCTTGTCAATGTTTCTGTTTAGCTCATTTAAAACACAGAACAATGTCTCTATTTAGCTCACACAACAAATTTTATGTAGAAAATGTGATTGACAATATTGTTATTTCTTGGAAGTAATAAAACAAAAGAGAGTTTTTTTCTCAATTGAAAGTTTTTCTAAATTGAAATTCTTATGTATTGGTATATTTATAGTTTCACTGTTTTTTTCTATTGGATAATTTTCAGAATGCGTTGTTGAAACTTTCTTTTAAAAGGTGGTTCACCATTTGTTATAGGGTTGTTCCACCAGTATATATGCAACACCTGTTATTTCAATAGAAAAATCAAGGTTTGGCCAGATTACATAATCCAATCAATTATTACAAAGGGGCTCAACAAGAGCAACATGTCACTTATAAGAATTGAAGCTGAGTAGGGAGGGTAACAATCATTCATCCCAACCACCCAAACTACATCCAATGGGCAAATTTATGCATCTCTGAACATGAAAGTGGATTGCAGCAACAGAATTTAAAGCACTCATAAATTTCCCCAAATTAAAATCTGTTGCAATAAACTCTCTGAAAACATAACTCTAGTAGTTTATGCTTGGTGATTAAAATTGAAACATTGTTAGATTGTTTCTGAACTGTTGTAAAGAATAATTGAACCCTTCAATCCTGCTACCTTTGTAATCCAACAATTTAGTTTATGCTTGGTGACTAAAATTGAAACATTGTTAGATTATTCCGGGACTGTTATAAAGAGTAATTGAACTTTAAATCCTGCTACCTTTGTAATCCAACAATTTATAATAATGATAGTAATTTATTTCTAAGATCACAGTTAAGCGGCACCAAATTGATGTATAAAACCTCCTTGTGGAATAAAAGAGCCCCTCTTCTCTCGATAAAAATAAAATATTAGGTTAACTTCCAAAGAAAAATTAACCCAACACGGCCCATCGGGCCTCAATGCAAATATTGGGTTAGCTTCCCAAGCAAAATTGGCCCCAATGTGCCATGTAATTGCCTTTATCATCCATTCAGTTGTTAGATGTTAGAATCTTGTAGTTATTGTTCTGTAAGAACTGTCAAATAACTCATTAGCTCCATAACTTACATTTAGTATCATTATTGGAAATTTAGTTTCTTCACTGGAAATTGAAAGATAAGATATAACTCACATTTAATGTCATTATTGGAAATTTAGTTTATTCACTGGAAATAGAAAGATAAAATTAAAAATAGGTGTCCCTCCATTTTAAGTTATTTGAAATTTTGTATTATTAATGGAATTTAGTTGATTCATTGGAAACAAAATGCAACTTTAAAAAAAATGGGATTCCTCAGTTTTAAGTAAATTGATAAACCGCATCTTTCACTCTCTTGATCATTTTCCCTTTTCCATCCACGGTTTCAATCTTTTTGTCAAATCCTTGAGGAACACTCAGATTTCATGTCATGTACAAGTGCTCCACTTTCAATTCAGTATATTCAAGGACACATTTGATTAAAGAACCTAAACTAAGTTTAGTCTTATTAACAATCAAACCAAAATCACCTGAACTGCGTAAAAATCTTGGATGCTGCAATTTTAAGGTAAAATTTAATTAATCTTCCAGAACTTCAATTTCAATCAAAATCTTTGGCATATGCAAATCTAAACCATGAAAAACACTCCGAAGTTCTGAAAAAAATAGTTTGAAAACAAAAATTGAAAGCACCTTATATTGCACAAACCTTGCAAAAAAATAAAATTTCCATGCAAAGTTCCCATATTTGTAATATACCTTGGTTTTAAAAAAAAATGTTCGGTTTGCAGCACCTTACTGGTGTGCTATAGTAAAACAATAGAGCGAAAGCCAAAACAATGCGATGTTGGATATGCACTTGAGAGGTGATCTAGAATCTAGATGGCCTGTACTTGAATGTGATTTGGAATATGCTTTTGATATCTCCCTTAATGAAAGAACAAGACCTATCCATGGCCACAAGTATCAATCCGAAATTATGAAAATGTGAACATTTAGAATCAACGAAAAATATGGTGGGGTACCAGTTAGTCACATAACTACGAATATTGACTGTACTATATGGATTAGAATATAACTTCACAAAAGCAAAAGTATAACTTGGTCAACATTTGACCTGTTATTGAATCTCTACTGCTCTCTGACAGAGTACATGAATAATTGCACGGCAATCTCTAGTGATTGTATGATTGATGTGGGTACACTATTATGCTTAAAATCTTTACTTTTTAGAGCCTGAAAACAAATTCTATGTTTTATCAAGAGTTTACAATGAAAATAAGGACCAGGCACCCACTGAAGAGCACAAATGGGACTCCTAAGAACCTCCAGTCATTCTAATTTCATGAAGTGTAATGGTACAACAGCTGAAAATTAGTGCCATGCACTAAGCACTAAATAGGAAAAACAAAACTGGTCCCCTTAATCCCACCACTTGTACAGTAGCTACAGCAACATGAAAATGGCTACACTGATATTAAGGTCAACTATATTGTCAGCAGGTGACTCGCCAATATCAAGAGAAACTATGAGACAAGAGTTATACTGTTAGTTCCATGAATAGTTTTTGATGCAACTAATTGCCCCGTATGGTTGACGGAATATGGCCCCTGCATTGTGCACCAAAAGGCCTATGATATTGAGTGCCTTCTCTCCCTTGAAGCTGTTGATTTAGTGTCAGCAGGATTTACAGAAACGGGACTTAATGAGCTTCCAGAAGTTTCTGAACTCCTATTTACTGAATGTGCTTTGTTTGACCATAACTTGTTGAAAATCTTCTTTGACCTTGATGGTAACAAAAATATACCTCTTGCTTTTGTATTTTTGACTGATTCATGCTGCATGTTAGTTCCCTCTCTTTCTGTTTCAGCTATTCTAATCTTCATTGAAGTTATATCGTGTACTGCTTCCCACTCATCTTCAGGATTAGTTGCTGACTGAGAGCTTTCCTGAGATCCATTTTCCTGGGGTAAAAGAGATTTGACGTTACTAGGCAAGTCATTCAGCAATAATCCGCCTGACATGGCAGTTCTCACATGCTCAAAGAAGAGAACTTGCACAACCACACGCAGAGGTAAACGCTCATTCTGTGCTGCATGCATGCATGCATCCATTGATAACTTCTTACAGTCCATCAACCTGCATATCTTTTTCCTTTCACTCTTTGTCAGACCAGGATGCTCCTGCACATTAAGAGATGAAAGTTTTTAAGAAAAATAAAAAGAAAGATATTTTTCTAGAATTCTTGAATGGCCATGAAATTAACATGGGATTGTGATGATTGTCCATTTAACTAGTAAGCTTCATACAAACAAAGGCATTTTTACCTTAAGATATATGTCGATAGCCCTGTACAAACCATCATGCACTGGTCGTGCAACATCAGATATTGATTCAGCAAGATTAATAAACTTTGACAGAGGTAGATGTTTGTCATGGGCTATTTCTGCAAGGTATCCATCAATGAGCTTTGCAACACTCAACTTTGAATTATGGGTTGCAGAAGTCAACCTTCTACCTTCAGAAAATTCTAAAGTTTCAGCAGACCTTGTTCTCTGCCTCTCATAAGGCAATTGTGCCCTTTCTGGACTGCTTCGAGGGCTCTTATCCTGCATCAGAAAATGCTCTAATATGCATTGCACAAGATCTACATCGTACAGAGAATCATTTGTGTGTGATGACGATGGAATCAATAGGTCATTAAGTGAAGCTTCTTCTAACTGGATGCCTATCCTCCTTGCAAGTTCCATTTCAGATGAAGTTTCTTCTCCCAGTATAGTAGCAGCCTTCAATAACTTTAGCAAAAAATTGCAGGAAGCAGACCCTTTTTCTGGTGGTAATAAGCTCACGATTGTTTCCACAAGGTGTCTATGTTTTGCTATTGTCTCCACATCATTTGAAATTGACCCGTTTTCATTTTTTAAAGCACCTCTATGGTCATGATCCTTTGAAATTCCAGGTAACCAACGAAAAGTATAAACCTTGAGGGCCTCACCTATTAGCTCATGTGACATTCTTCCCTTGGATTTAATAGCAACTATGACTCGCTCATACAAATCAATATCCAGTTCACAAATGTCTTCAATCCACCAATCTTTTGGAACATACCGATGCTTGGAATTTTGGATTCCGTTCCATGGAGGACTATTACTGTTTCCTACACATGGTTGGCCATTTACTAACTTCACTCTTGTGTAAGTGAAGGACCAATCAACCTTTGAAGGATCAACCGAAGTCTTGGAAGCAATTGAGTCAATACACCTTCCTACCACCTTGAGGTCTTCTGACCAAGGTAAGAATGATTTGGCAGACTGCAATACAATAATGGAATCTTTCCAGCTTCGAAATAAACTCGAGCTGAAAAACACCTCAATTTTAAAAACTAGATTGCCTTTTTCCATAGCTTCTGTCATCCCAAGATATTCTGCAGCACAGCGTACTGCAACAACATTGTAAGCATTGAGTGTAACAACAATTCCATAGCAGAATTTGGCACATAGCTCAAAGGCTTGAGTCCCTCCTGGAAAATCAGGAAGATCAACTTCATCATTCTGTGCTTCAGCAGCTTTTACTACCAAACTCTGTAAGAAGCGGCTCTTCGACAAAAGAGGAAACTGCAACCACAAAGTTGCAAACTTAGTTTGATGTTATGAGTGAAAGTTAAGCACTGACTTGGTCTGAAGAAAAAGCACATTTTGAACTCCAATTTTTTCAACAATCAAGTTCTCCACACATTGAATCAGGATACAGTAATTTTTCAAATAGAACCAAATGAAAAAGACATCTAATGTACATGTCCGTGTTAGGATAGTATGAATCTGCATTCAATGACATACCTGGTAGTATAATTGAAAGTTGAAACCACCAAACTAATAGCAAAGATTAAAATCAATAGATTCATCAACAACTTTCTATCTATTGGTATTCCAAATCAGAAAAACAGTCACTTTTTAAAAACATTGTATTGCCAAGTTTAGGTAAAAGGAACAATAACAAATAAAGGCTATTTACTAAAAATATAATAAACAGTGATAACAGAACCAATAAAGAAATTACATGAAACACACAAAGATTTACTATGTGGAAAACAGCTACACAGCCTGAAACAAAACAATAGCATGTTTGTAAATAGTTAGTGCAATATCTCTATATGACCAAATATAATGCAAAACTTATAGAGATCGAACAGCTTAGCTCACAGGAAATCTACAAAAGAAAATCTAAATGCAATAAATAATTCTTCATAGACTAAGATCACAATATGAAGTAGCCACAGGTCTATTTATAGCTGAAACTCTAGCACAGTTATGATGTGCTTATTTAGAAGACATGTTAGACCAATAAGGTAAGTTATCTGTAAAAAGTACCATGAAAAACACCTTATTGATAAAAAACAATTTAGAATATCAAAATAAGCCAAATGTTTGAGCTGATGCATATATTGACTAAAAAATGGAAAAAAAAAATATGGAAGTGATGCTTTTATCGGTCCCTTGATGGCTGCTAAAGTTACTGAAAGTGTTAGGAGGCCATTGAAGGATTGCAAGCCATCAACACAATACTCAGCAGTAAGGAGCAAGAAACTCTCTTCACATGTACTAATGTAATGGACTTGCATATGAAAAGAGTTGCTGCTGTTGCAATTCAAAATTCAAATACAGAGCAAGCTCAGCTCCAAAGAGAAAAACTGAGTTTCAAATAAAATGCTAATTATAAAGAAAACACTACCATAGCAGATAATCACTCTGAAGCTATGCACCATAAAGCTGCTCATGAATTTCTTCAGAACGATTACTGGGGTTTTTAAAAATACCCAAAAAGAATTTTGATTGGATATAAGCACTAAACTGTAATAAAAATGAATAAGGTAGACATTAGCAATACCAGCTGGATTTACTCAAAAGTCTAGCAAGAGTTTAAATGTAGATTTTCATTATTTGCATGATATAGGTCTCTAGAAAAACAAAACACATGCCTAACTCCAAATATCGTTTTAATCAAACTGTAATATATTCACAAAGTTTTCAGATATTAATCTTACCTTGTGCAGATAGAATTTTACATCTTCCACGCTTATGATAATGTCGCTTGACATCTCTGTTGCCACATACCTACACAAAGATGGTTACACTTTAGTAGAATGTTCATGCTATGAAAAAGCCTATCAAGGAAACCCTGAAAACATTTATAATTAAATTAGGATATTAAGCGTCCTATATTATTATAATCAATACTCTTGTGTAGCTCTTTATCAAGATTCCATGAAATTGGATGTAATACACATTCTATATGTCCCATTTGTCATTTGAATTTAAAAAATGGAAAAAAGATGAGCTTAATCACCTCCAAAAGTACATGTAATTGCTACTTTGTACTAAAATGTTGTACCAAGAAGCATTTACAACAACTAACCAGACAGATACACACATAAATACAAGTTGATGATGTGATGATGATGATTATCATCCCAGTGAGACCAACTTTGATCCATCAGGATCTTAAGAAATCTGATGATTAATTGATTTTTGAACATTTTGTTTCTATGATCAAAAAGATTGTGGAGAAACTTTCCTGCCTTTCTTTGGTTTTCATGAGTTTAAAATTATGCAGATCATTAGTGTTAAAAATATTGATAGAAGTGATGTTTTTATTGGTCCCTTTCAGTGCAGTAAGGATCAGAAGTGTACTAAGTTACATTTAAAATTCTAACCACATAATCTTCACATGTCCAATGATGACCTACGCATTCAGGAATTTCTTCTCTCTATGAATGAAATGTTCCTTCTAATAGTTTGCCTACGACTTGGGTGAGTTAAGTGCTACCACTTAATAACCTCTTTTCATGACTTATAATCTAGTTTCTTAAAATTAGAAGAGTTGGATCAGAGGAAGAAACGCTCCATACTACAGGGAATCCAGAATGTATAAGAATGTTCCACACTGTATAAGAATGTTCCACTCTAAGAAAAAAAGAATACAACATGTAAATACTTAAAATGAAAAGAAGAAATGCTACATAATACAGGGAATCCAGAATGTATAAGAATGTTCCACACTGTATAAGAATGTCCCACACTAAGAAAAAAGAATAGAACATGTAAATAATTAAAATGCAACAGCTTGAAAGCAATTATTTGGGTATTGCATACACACAAGACAGAAGATCTAGAACGGACCTGTCCAAAACCTAAAAGCCTCACCAGCCATGTACTGAATCCATTGAGTTGTCTATATCTCTGACAAAAAGAACACTGTAGCAAGAGGTGAATCATCAATTACCTGTTTCTTACTTTCAAGTTTCAAGAATAGGCTACTGGTCACTTGAGAAAGGTCATACTGATAACCCCATTAGAGTCTACTCCAAGTTATAATCAATGTCTATTTTGGTAATCAATAATTCTTGGGACCTGTTCTCTTTGAGCTTGAGACATTATTTGAAATGATATATTATCTTCGTATTCATTCTTGACTTCTGGTGGAATCGTTGAAAGAGTTTTTCCTTATATTTTTTAAAACTTTTCCTCAGCTAGACAGGGCATTTTTCCCATGATAGAAAAGGTCTCTCCACCATAGTTCCTAGAATCTCTGAATTTCTCCACAATTTTCTTTGAAGCCATCCTTCTGCTGCAGTTATAAAAATATCATTATCTCAGTTTATGAAACCACTGTGATTATATTGTTTCTTACTCTCTAATTCAAGGTGTCTGACTTCAGACTCCATCAATGGTATTGCTTCCACAATATTATTTTTACTGCCAGTGAAGCTATTCCAAGATTTTGGCTACTTAAATTGCCTCTTAAGGTTGTTTGATGATTGATCCATAAACTCAGATTGGCAAGGAAACAGTGAATTCCTACTCCATATTTTTTAACCTCATGATATAAGTCCCAGCTGCATCTATTATTGACTTGTTGATTTTTGCATGAAATAGTAAGAAACTTTGCCCTCAAAATAGAATTGCCAACTGCATCTAAAACTGCTTTGTTGATTTTTGCATGAAATAGTGGGAAACCTTACCTTTCATGGGAGATTCTGATCAAAAATTTAAAATCTATCTGATATCCCAAAAGTGATAAGATCTTGATGTTTGACTTTGAAATGATGCCATATTTTAGGTGTGGCAGGTGTGGGGGAAAGGAGGAACACAGGAAATCAGCTTTGCATGGGGACCAGGAACAACATCAAATAATCAGGCAGGGGCTTATGCTCTTATTCAATGAACCAAGGTTGCAATCTCTTTAGACATGAGAACTTTGATGGTATTCGGGGAATCAAAATCATTATCAAGTACAAGAACAGTAGCTATCCCCCAAAGGACGACAAACTCGCCAAAATCATTCCCAGGATAGGAGTGAAAGTCATGAGTTCAAAGAGATTCAATTTCTTCACATCATAAGGACCCTAAACAAAGAGACAAATTGTCATGCCAACCTAGCATCAAGGTTGGAGAAAGCCAAAATTAAGCAAAACGGGGAGATATTGTATGCACCCATCCCCCAAATACTATCACATTTCAATTTACGTGTCAATCAACATTACAAAGAGGCCACGCTGCATCAGTCTTTACTCGTTCACAGGGAGGAGGGACGCAGCATTAAGAGGAGCTCTGCCTCTACACATACCACAGTTAACTACTCTCCCAAAATTTGAAACCATAGAGATCCTTTGGGGATGATTGTGGGATATCAAGCTCCGCTCACAGACAAGGCATTATAAGGTAAGCTGTTCACAGTCACCCTGGTTAATTCTTGCAATAGCATTTGGTATTTATTTCTGGGTTCATAGACTCGACCGTGGGTTAGCAATCTGCTCAAGGACTGTAGTTTATGAAACCTACAGTTATCATGCTCAATATGCAATTGACAATATTCATGGCAATCGTAAAATTGTATGGTTAAGAAGGTTAGCCTTCAGGTTGGTTCGCTTAGGGCATCCCCTGGACCAGAATTTCATTCTTTAGTACCCTCATTGTCACCTCTACCAGGTTTTCTTGGGCCAAAAAACTCAGTTGCATTCACTGGTCATGACCACCTATGTCTTTGGGTAAAGAAAGTTGGAACAAGGAATCTAGGCCCTAGGCCTGCACAATTTCAAAATTGGGTTTTCCATACTTGGCGTAAGTTGTGGCACAGCCTCCTGGGTACAGGGGTCTCGCATTTGAGGGAAAGGCCCTCTCGACTCCTTGGTTGCAAAGTGATTGATTTTCTAAGTTCTTTGTGGTGCAAGGACAAAACAAGTGGTTTTAAAAGGAATTAGACTTCAATTCTACTGAGCAATATGGATAGTCATAATATTCCCTCCTGCCATTGGGACATGCAAGAAATTCACAAGTTACTTCAACACCAAGAGAACCTTCTCAAAGGGAATGGGGCATTGATTTTCTGTCACAACCAAAGCCTGTGAATTAGAACATCAGTTGGTCTCACAAAATGCAGTCATAGTGGATGTCTTGGTACAACAGAAGAGGCAAATAATAAATTCAAGATGTAAAAGGAGGATTGTCAAAGGTTAAAACTTAAAATCCATGGTCATAACACTCAGTCAAGGTTCTTCCTACTCAGCTTCAAATCTGAATATTTCCATGGGATTTTTCAATGTGGATTCAAAGAAGAAGAAACAGTTACAAACGTAGGCAGTCATGGAAGAGGACAAGCAGGAATCCCATCCCTCCGAACATTCCCAGGATGATGCCATGAGTAAGTGTGGTTTCTCTTAAATTTGTAATCGTCAGTGTACTGTAAATTTGTCTTGTTTCTAGGAGTCTTTTTTAGAGTATACTCTACTAGCAGTATTTTGTTTAGTTTTGTAAGAAATGCCACAGAACTTTATAGGCTATATTCTGTTGGCAGGTCAAAGGATTTTTTTGGACCTAAGCATGCTCTCCTTTTATATTATCTTGCTGTCCAGCTTGGCTGCAGCTCCTTTTAACACAAAATTAAACCATTTTCCTCCAACAAACAAACAAGAAAATATAAGATATAAAATAAAAATAATGTCATATTTTTTCTAGGAAAGCATGCCCTCATGTTGTAACGACTTGTGTGAGATATTTGAGGACTGAAAGCTAAACAGAACAATCTCAATGCAACCTTCATTATGGCGATACATATTCAGTCCTAAATTACTTTGTCTCGGATTAATCATTCAGCAACACCAATATGTAGCTCAAGATTTTCAGAGTTATGCTTCATGTCAAGTGACTTGTTTTAAAGTAGTGTTTGTTTTTTTGTCAACCAAAGCATACTCTTTCCTAGAAAATCAACAAAAAATTCAAACTGGAATATTCAATATAGTGATAATTGAGAATTTAATCCATTTCCATTGTGCCAATGACTAGATCAACCAAGAATATTATTGACTTAATAAAGATTGCAGCTTATTGAGAATTACACTACACCAACCCCAATAAAGCAATAGTAGTCGCTGCACTCCACTTTTCCAATAGTAACTTGTATAATGTCATGTGCAAGTTGCGACTCTTGGCATTGGAGTGAAAAGGAACAGTGGTGAATGTAAATTTGCTTTAGTTAGATTACACCTTGTTGATTCACTTGGATATATAATTAACTCTGTTTTGCCAATTTGTAATTGGCGGACATGTTTTGACATTCAATGAGAAGGAATGAAATGGAATGTATAATTTCTTCTTAGAACTTGCTGATTATTTTGGGTTTATTATGTGGAGATTCTCACCATTTGACATTCAACTTAGGTTTTCAACTTGTTGAGAAAACAATATTGTTAAAATTGTATCCTCACAAAACTCAAAGGATTCACTTCAGATTCTAACAGGCAAGTCAGAGGTTACTTGTATAGAATGTTTAATGAAGAGCAACAAAAGATTCTGGTCAAGTTGAACCATTTCAAAACTCATAAAGAAGCGGACAAAAAGACAGTAGAAAACTTCTTGATGAAATGTACTGTGGGATACAATGTCTATTTATGTCTAGGGAGAAAACCTCTTCTATTTACCAAAGACTGACATAGTTAGGAGATTTTAGTCCTTGACACTGCCTCAAAATACCTATGTATGTAAGCATCTTGGTCCCATGGGCCAGTTGGCCTCATGGATGGTTTGATCATATTTCTATTCTATTCTATTCCAGTTTGACTCCATTTTATTATTTTCATATCCACAAGTTGGAATGCCTAGCTGTGAAATTAATGAACATTTCAATTCATAGCTGTAACTCAGTTTGATTTCTTCGACTTTCAAGTTTCATCTTTCATTGTTTATCACTTGATTGCTTTCATTCTCCACTATGTTACTGATTGTGCATATCCCCCATTGCATTCTAGAGAAACTGTGATTACTCCATCTTCTCTGAGATATCCATTCAGAACATTTGAAAGCCATCCTTTCTCCAAACTCTTCCTATGGCCTGAAGAGGAACAAAGTTCAGTTCACCATCTTATTTAAGGTCATATCTTAATTCAATAATTGCTCAATATCTTACTACAAGCTTCTCAAGAACAACAGATCACTCCACATCGGGTGACAACATCATGTAGCAAAGTATTCATAATGAATGTTTAGTGACATTAAAATGGGTCCAATCCAATCTAAGGTATAATGATTTCAACCTGGAGGCACGTTGGCATATATCTTCCATGTAGAAAATGTTTCATCTGCATATTAATGTACAATATGAAGAAGCCAACAAGACAATTGTTAAGATGTTCTGGATCTATAACCATAGAAAACCTAACAAAATGGATAATCTTTCAAATATACAACATTATTCTTTTAGGACGACAACACTATAGCATGTACACCTTTTGACAGTTATAATTGCCAACAAGTTACAAATGCGCCTTCTTAATGAAGAGGAGCTCAAGCTGGAGTCTATGCTTACTTTCACGTGGCTTAAGTTATCCCAATTGCTTAGAGGAAGGTTATCCCTTACCTTCACTATGCTCAGGTAGTCATTTCCTTTGCATAGTGAAAAGAAATTGAAACGCGAGTTCAAGTTGAAGCTTGTCATGTTCTTCAGCAACATGCACTTTCCTTCAAACCTCACTCAACCCTACCTATTGTCGAGGTTATATGACTTCACACCAGCTTTCTTACCCTTGTGTCCAGACATCATTGAATGGGATTTCCCTAAAACTCCTTCCCTTTGCTACGAGAAAAGACAAATAGATAAATCTCAACAGAAATGGAACCGGAATTGTGACAAACACTGAATAGATCATCAATTCCAGTTCAATGGCGGTTACATCTTGCTATGGAGATATGGAAGAAAGAATGAAAATCGAACCTATTTGATATGGTCCAGGCTCCATAATACCTTCAAGTTGAATTCACTACCCCAGTTGGGATTACACTTGGTTTTACTTTTCAATGTGTTTAAGCTTAGATTATTATATATGTCATTATTTCTGGATGATAGTTATAATGATGTAATGTACCCGAATTCCTCAATGCAATCCTAAGGAAATGAGATAAAAAAAATCGCTTTTACTTTATCTAAACATACAATATTGTTAGCCCCATTGGTTATATGATAAAATCATTGGTAGAGTCTAACTGTGTAATCCTAAATGTAAAGAGACCTATAGCATCAACTCTATTAACTTCATCATAGAATGATTTAAAGCTCTTACATTATAAGGCCTTGTTATAATATGTGAAGAACTTTAGTTAACATGTATCCAATTCTTAACCTTTTATCATAACATCTCTCTTTTCATTCTTAGTCAAAGTCATAAGATAATTTCACATAACTTATTTACTTACAAACCTCAATGAGTATTGGATCAACTCTATTAACTTTATCATAGAATGATTTAAAGCTCTTCCCTTATAAGGCCTTATTATAATTATTAATATGTGAAGAACTTTAGTTAACACGTATCCAATTCTTAACGTTTTATCATAACATCTCTCTTTTCATTCTTAGTCAAAGTCGTAAGATTATTTCACATAACTTATTTACTTATAAACCTCAATGAGTATTGGAACGTTAAATCAAGCACATACTCGTTAATCTTATTCTTACAAACTAAGAATGTAATTCTATTTAACATTTACTATATCAATTATTATTTCAAGAGTCGTTTATGCATAGTGGATACTTTTAAAGTATGTTAACAGTAATTAAATATCAGGTACGTTACAAATGAGGTGGACAATATGCATAGCTATAACTTGTCACAAGAAATTAACAAACCATTAACAGAAGATAAAAATATAGATTAGATGGAAACCTGCGCTATTCTGTTATAAGTCCAACGTTTCTCAATCTAATCAGCATTGATCTTACCACCTTTGCCACTATCTAGAGCTATCGGCATCCCTGATAAAGATCACCTTAACCTTGAAAAATGATAAAATCCCTCCTCAAGGATACCCACCAAAACAATGGCTACTCTAATTCTCATATAAACAGAGCTTTCCACAATGCCACACATCAAAGGACCACCCCTAACTCTCAAACCTTCTCCAACATCGATGCCTTTCTTCCCTACATCAATGGCATCACATAGAGGTTTTCCAAAATACTCAAACAGAGGAAGATCAAAACTATCTTTAAGCTCCATAAAATCCTACCAAATGTCTTCAAATAGTGTTAAAGATAAATCTGGTTGGTTACTAAACAAATGTGTTTATCAAATTCCTTGCTCTTGAGGAACCTTTTACAAAGGCCAAACTAGTCATTCCATCAAAACCAGGCTTAAAGAATACATCGCCGTTACCAGTACAACCATACCACCAAATCAAAGCAATTGTTGAACATTAAAATCATAACAAGCACCACATTTGTTTTGACGAAACTAAAATATTAGCCAAAACTAACAATTACAATTCCACCACTGGAATCGTTAAAGAAGCCATCTAAATTGAAAACAAGGCCAATAGCATGAAAATATGCATTTAAACTAAGCCAATCTTGGCAGACCATCATCAATCACCTTGGTTCCCAAGATGTACCCACCTAATCAGGTCCTCTCTTTCTTCCACCCACCCTGGTCCCTGGCCATTTCTCTTTTCTAACTTTTCAGCTCTTTGGTTGCTTTCCTTTCCCCTCTTCTCTGATTCTCTTCTCCTTTCTCCCCCTCTGTTTTTTTCAAGGACTTTGTTCTTTGCCTCCTTTTTCTTCCTTTATTCTTTTTCCTTTTTTTCTTACCTCCCTCCCCTGTTTGTCTTAATTTCCTTCTCACTTTTTATTTCATTTGATATAAATTATTATTTTCCTCTTTTCTGTACTGTCTCCTTTTTCATCCCCTTTCCTTTCATTTTTTCTTCTTCTTCGTTTCCCCCTTTTTCCTCCTCCTATATCTTCCTTCTTTCCTTCATTTATTTTCTTCCCTGTTATTCTCTTTGTATTTTCATTGCTTCTCCTCTTGAATTTTACATTTCCTGATTCATTTTGATCTTGATGCCCTTCTTAACCTTAATTTTAAATTTCAGTTATTTTTATATTTTAGTTTTCCTTCATAATTTATTTTATTTGTCTTGTAATTCTCTTTTTTCTTCTTATGGCTATTGCTATCTTCTTAATTTTTTTTTTCTTCTTATGGTTATTGCTATCTTCTTAATTTATTTTTCCTTCATTTATTTTCTTTTCTTTTATTCTTTATATTTCATTGCTTCTCCACTTGAATCTTACTTTCCTGATTCATTTTATCTTGATGCCCTTCTTAACCTTAATTTTAAGTTTCAGTTATTTTTATATTTTAGTTTTTTCCTTTATAATTTATTTTATTTCTCTTATATTTCTCGTTTTCTCTTGCTATCTTCTAAATTTATTTTTGCTTCGTCTTATATTTTTCTTATTTTCCTTCTTATAGTTATCGGTATCATCTTATTCATTTTAACTCTTATTTTCTTAGTTATTTCCTTTTCTTTTTTCTCTTTTTATTAAGAAGGAGGAAAAAGCCTACAATACTCAGGTCTACAGGCTTCACCTCTATTGATACAATCTCAAGACCCCAACATGCAGCTGCATCATTGTATGCAGGCAAAACCTGGCCACCTGAAATAACCAATCGGTGGTCTGTAAAGGAGAAGACTTCCACTACTTCCAGATGCCTCTTGGTGTTGGGCCATTGACCAATTTCCTTACATCCTAAGCTCTTAGCCAATCAGGAGCAGTTTAAAGTCATACTTTTTTTTATTTTGTATTTCCTTTTTTATTCTTATTCTTAATATTTACTTTTTATTTATTTATTTTTTCATTTTTCAAGTTATTGTCCTCTCCTATTTATCCTAGTTTCCTTGATTTCAGTAGTATTGTTCTCTATTTTCTGCTATTCCCTGGAAGGATAAGTGAGGAGTTCACTAGAAAAGCGTCAGACTATAACTTTTTACACAGTTCAAACCAAAAACAGTGGTAAGAAGGTAAAATCTTTACAATATAGAGAGAAATTCATACCCTGTAGAAATAATATTGGAAGGAAATAAGTGAATAACATTATCCCATCACCGCGAAATGGATATCTGAAACTATTACCTAAACTTAAAAAGACGACTATATTTTATAAGGGCAAATTATAAAGAGCAAAAAATTAGCAGACCAAAAAAACAGGAAAAGACAAGGAGAAGATTAAAACAAAACACGTCAACTATGAATTTTGGAATAATAAATTCAAAGCTGAAGATATACCAAGGATGCGCACATGTAAATAACATCGAAGTAATTGAACTAGTAAAGAGAAAAGATACAAAAGGGTATCCACCAGGCAGTATGCATAAAAATTGAAGCCAAATGAGCATGACATTTATATTTTTTGCAGTAAAATTCTCTCTATTTCAAAAATAATGTTTTCAACCTAATCCTAGATTCTAAAAAAAATTATCCTATCCAGCAAATTCTATTTCCTTCAATTTTCCTAAATAATTTGTTTCCTAGAAAGGAAGAAGTTTGTTGCTTATTGCTGGCCCCACGACATTGGTGAGTTACAATGATACCAAACTTCCAAAAAAGAAAACATGACAACACTAGTTTTGCAAGAATTATTTGGAGAAATTCATTTTTGTTTGCAGTCCCGAAACAATTGAGGAGTTGGTCGAGGCAATCAACAAATAGGTAAATTTTTCATGACATTGATAATTCATGTCTTTGAGGATCTGATCTTGGTTCCGTCGTGTTTGCCTGTCAGTAGTTCCTTGAATGGAAATAGAGATACAATGAGCAAATGATGACTGGGAGAGCTGCATATAGGTCAAACCTTGATTATTTTGACATAGTTTGGAATCTTGGATCACACTGTCAACTAGTATGACATGTTATTGTACTCATTCTTTTGGTTCTATCAATGACAAATTTACACCCTTCTGTTCTCTTCTGCACAACGGGCATTGTAGGCTACTGTACTCAATCCACCAGTTCTAAACTTCTATCCATGAGATTTTTACACCGTTCCCTAAGAATGGATCAGTTATACTCTTGGTACACAATCAACAAACGAACTCTAGATACTGTGGAAAAAGTTAAAAGTACTGTTGTGATGTGTACTTGGATATGAGTGTGCAAAACCTTGATCCAAACTGCACCTATCGTAAGAGCAGTAAGGTATTTTGGGGAGATATTAGGTCAAAAGCATTGAAGGACATGGTGAGATGCCTAGTATCATCTGAGAAATCTCTACATGCTTTATTAAATGTGGCAAGCAACACGATATCATCAGGTTGTTCTGCATACATGCTGCATGTTCTAATTTTGCAGAACCCACATATTAGAAATCCTGCTCAGCCATGTTCACACTGTACAGTTTTATATTGTGTAGCGTAATACTGAATAGATGTCAGGGAATATTTTGTACCTCTGAAATGCCGTATGATTACATTTTGCTAATATGACCAAAGTGAGAACTAGTCAATTGGACTTTTTGAAACTCATGCCATTATTTGTGGAAGAAGTTATCATTTTACTAGTCTTTAACAGAAGCTAGAACCAACTAGATTAATAGTCAAGTACTTATCATACAATTTGGATTTTCAAATTAGACTGCATGCTTCCTGAGGTTAATTATGCTTGGCTTGTGTGTATTGAAGTAAGTTGTCCTTATATAAACTTCTGATATTTGTGTAAATTGATAACACAGATTGAGATACTATATTTACTATTTCCTAAGATTCGTCTGCTGGTTTCCTGCAATTATTCTAAGCAATATTCTCTGCATGATGAGAACTGGTGCTGTAGTAACTTTTGGTATGTATGCTGTCAAACTCCAGCTTTGTTTATAAGCAAAGATAATTTTCAGTGCTTCTCTATTCCCTTATCTTGAGGGAAAATATGTTTTGGAACAAGGCAGTGAATCCTGGAAAAGCTAGGGTAGAATTCTTCAACAACACCACAGAAAATATTCAATATACAGAATAACTGCACAAATACGAAACATTAATTCCCAAGGTTACATATATATATATATAAGACAGTCAAAGTGGATCCAAAGAATAGGACTGCAAAGTTGCAACAGTCCCAATCTTGCAATGATTTCAATTCTACATGCCATAATAGCTATAGTAATAGCAGGTCTCTGGAAGACGCCTAAATTTTGTTAACAGATTACAATAAATATTCCTGTAAGAAAGAATGAAAGGGAAACAAAATCCACGGCAAAGATGAAGATTTTATCTGAAGTGGATAGTTTCATCTGATTAGGGTGGGTGATATTAAACCAAATATAAATAATGCAAATACTGAGATCGCAACAACTGGTCAAATCAGTGGGGTAAAGGCTTTTAAATTCTAGAGATGGTGCACTTTTAAATATAAAGACTCGGGCTAGTAGAAGATAAACTGGGAGCTATCCTCCAAATAAGGAGCGTCCACTTATGTATGCAGCCAAATACAGCCTCTCCGAAGAAGAGGTGCTGCCGCGACTCTAAACTTCTGCTTAAAAGGCATGCTTCTACTTTTTGTGGGGTTTTTGGTCCAAGATTCATAGCTCATTGCAGTGATCTTCCTTGTCACGAACAATGAAATAAGTTATAGCCTACAGCATCATATCAGAGTTTTCAGTTAACAGTTTTGCTTTATAAACTGGAATTTTTCTCTGGGGCTTAAAGCTCTGGAATTTTAGACAGCAGCTAAAGTGAAGGACAAGGCATTCACATATAGGACCTTGCTTTAAGAATGACGAGCATTGTTAAAAAAGGTAGATGACAACTCTGTCTCAATTTGTTTCAGAAGTCTAAAACATCTTTCTACAATGTTTCAATTCATAAACTCAATTTCCAAATGTATCTGTTCTTCCAACTCTAGAAAGATAACAGAAGCTTTGTCAATTTGGAGCCAGTGTGGGACACACAGATTGAGCAAACTTAGTATATCAGAGCTTTCCATTAGGCTCTAACCGTTATTTTAAGAGAAGCCTAACATTTGAACTCTTTCACACAGAAGCTACACAATCTTTTGAGAGAAAAGGCCTTTGAAAATCTTCAGACGCAACTAGAATTAGCCAAAAAAAGACGAGAAAAAAAGAGGTTCAACCAGAAACCGACACCCAACTGTGAATCTGAAGGTTCTCACAACTGTGACTTGAAGCTGTATAGGTTATAAAAACACAAAAAACAAGTAAGTCAGAGGGCATTACGCCCGAATCCCCGGACATTTTGCAAGAAAATCCTGGAAACAAAATAATCAAATTTGGCCACGATCAACTTTACTTGCAAGAAATGCTTCCTTCCTAAGATTTTTTTTTCAACATAAACTATTGCAGCTAGTTGATTTTTTTGAAAAAATATCCCGAACTAATCTAGACGCAGGGCATACAATCAACATCAAAGATACCCAGTCAGTATAATCCCCTATAATCCTCCGAGGAGCATGCTGTTTTTCAAGAAAGAGCTTCGCACTTTCTGCATGGCAACAAAGTATCATAGTTGAGATATTTTTTCCTCCATATCGATCCTCAGCTAAGCTAGATGGTAGTAAATGCCTTCGAAATTTACTTTTGATTACTGATACCCTGCTGCAATATCCTACAATGAAATGAATGATAGTGGCTCACCTGATATTGCCATCTGCCTGAAATACATCTGGCTTGGATCCCAGCTTCATAAACTTCATTGTGAAATATATATCTTGCAGTTTCTTCAATCAGCGATGTGCTTCCAGAAACAGGACTCAAAAATCACCGGATATTGTGCATTCATTCCACCCCTTCAAACTGTAGAGCTCTGGATCATTAAGAAATTTAGGATTTTGAGATCAAACAGGAACTTGGGCGTTGGAAAACTCTGTTAAGACGCGATGGGTAGAGATGTGAATGCAAAGAAAAAGTTGGTCAGGATTGAGAAATAAACAAATGATGGGTTGTTTTGTTTATAGTCTCCTTCTCCCTCCCCTCAAACAATGGTGAGTTTAGCAGATTTTGTTTTTATGGGGTGTTTCCCAAGGCTTAAACAGGACCCCTCAGAGTCCGGGTAAATAGTCAGCTAACTCAGGTATTGCCAACGTAGTAAAACAATAACTACACAAAATAAATGCATAAACTCAGAGGCAACAACAACAACAATAACAAAGCCTGACAGCAAGCCTTGCTTCCATTTAACTTCACCATATAACGTCTATCCCGTTTATTCCTTTCTCATCATGTGGAGAGACAGGAGGGCAACGTTATATCATATGGTTCTCCACAATTTACTCCAACAGGTGTGTCACACGCTTTATTTTTTCCTTCCTTTTTGTTAAACTGGTGTGTATTCTATTAGACTATTGTCTCCAGTCTTATACTTGAGAGCGCAGGGTATCTTGCTCCCAACTCCAATAAGAGGCTCCTGCAGGCAAACAGGGAGCAGACAAGGACAGTAATGGGATTCCCATGGCCTCCTGTGATGCAGTTTTTTGTTTGTTGGTCATCTTAAGAGACACATTTTTCTAGTTAGTTGCCTTAGCTCAACTTTTATATCAAGTTCAGGCTAATGGGCTCAGTCTGCTACCTTTTCTTATTGTACAAGGATTGGCTTGTCATGCCTAATAAGTCAGAAATGGGAGCCAAAATACATACTTTACTCCATATCAAAAAACATATGGGCTGTGTGATGATGCTCTGCTTTGACAAATGGGCAAACTTAACTTCCTCAGGCAAATGGACATGTAAGAAAATCCAAGGGAGGCCTGGAAGATGGAAGGGGTGAAAAAAAGGGAATATTCTCTGGTTATATATGGCAGATGTAATCCATGTCTTGAGCATTGCCACCAGCGTTTGTCATAATAATATTATGAAGAAAGAAGAAATGTGGCAGACAATCGCACAGACAGAGAGGACGATGTTAGTGGAAAACCACCAACTTGTACAATCTGCTTGTTTTTTTTGCAAAACGGGCTTAGCCTTCAAAAACTCAGGCTTATATTTAAGTTGGACTCTCAGAGGTAAGGTGTTATCCGTTCCGTTGTCTGTGTAGTGTTATTACGTATGAAAGACATGCCCTGGGTATTGAACTGATGACCATGCCAATAACCATCCCCGGCCATCCAGGAGTCCTACCAAGAATAAGTTAATCGTGTAGTAGATCACAGGTCTTTTCCGGTGTCTTTTCAATTTTCAAACTTTAAGTTTAAATGGTTGAAATTATAGTATAAATTTTCAAACTTTAAGTTTAAATTATTGAAATTGGAGTAAAAGGAGTCGTGGGTATGAAATAGAATCCAAAAAAATAACTATTTTCTGCCATCTTTATGGCATGAATGGTGCTTTTTGCTTTTTGTCTCTTGAATTTATGAGAAATTTTCAAAATTCAAATTTAGTTGGTTGAAATTTAATCAAAATTCAAAATGAGTTTTTAAATTATAATAAAACTTTTTATAAATTTATTTTTCATCAATGAAATTATAATAAAAAACTTAAATGGCTATAAAGAGTTGTTACAAACAAAATAAAGATCTAATACTTTTAAATTTATATGTTAATTTTTGGATCAATGGAATAAATGGTTATAAAGAGTTGTTTAACAGAATAAAGATTTAAGTATTTATTTAAGATCTTAATTTAGAAAATTATAAATGTTTTTTTTTAAATTAATGTTTTCATTTTATTTTTAGATTATGAATAGAGATTAATGTTTTATAGTTTTGTAGTGGCATGAAAGTTGGGCTTATTTAACCATAGTCTTTGTACATGTGTCTTCAATTGAATAGCCTTTCAACTTGGAAAAACACTCTCTCACAACATAAAAATTTACCATGCTTTGTTGCTTGGCACATATGGCTCTACTATCTCAAAAATGTGTTAAGCCTCCAAAAAGATTTGTTTATCCATAGTTGGATCCCTATAGACCCATTGGGTTCTTTGATGGTGCAGTCTCGAGTCTAAGTATTGGGGGTGTTGGCAAAAGACTTTTGGCAGCGGGACATTATATGATTATCTGGATGAGACGTAGTAACCCATCCACAAACACAAAAGCATAATTAATCGCTCTAGGGGCCCTCATATACATTGCTCGTGACAGACACATTTGGTCATTGCAGGTTGCTGGTGATTCAAAGACAATTATCAATTGGGAAAATGCATCAACAGTTTGTAGGTTCCACTATTGAACAGTTCGATGTGGTAAATTAGATCCATCCTCAACCATTTTGGACAAGTTTCTTTTTCGGGTGTTTACAGGATAGACAATAAACAAGCTTATATGCTTTCAAAAAGGCTCTTAGATTTTTTGCAGGTACCTTACATATCCATGGGATGATATATATGTATAGTTTTGGAACTCTTGTTGTTAGCTTCTTGAATACGCTTGGGACATGGCTTTGTTTTAAGTCTTTTATCTTGATTGCCTCATGCAGTAAAATCTTGGATAGTTCTTGTATTATGCATTATAAGTCTTTCATGGTATATGTCAGTATGGATGGAAAAATGTGGTCAATAGCTCTTAGAACAGTCTTTTAGGCCAAAGAACAGACTTTCAACCCAGACATGTATGCTTTGATTCAATCTCTTAATATCAAGTATAGTATTTTTTTGTCTTGAAAATAAAAGTCGTTGATTGGACAAATCAGCGACAAAATAGTAACCAAGGCAGGAAGGAAATTGAACATATGATATATGTTATGTACAGTGAAATACATACGGCTGGGACCAATATACATAGGCCATGCACATACACATGCAAAGATAGAATATGGATTTTAAACCTATTTACATGTGCATAGGATATGGCTTTTAAACCTACTAATAACAACAAAGGTTACAAATATACACACACTCTATATAGATAGATATTTTTTGTAAACCTACTAATAACAACAAAGGTTACAAATACACACACACTCTATATAGATAGATATGGTTTGTAAACCTACTAATAACAACAAAGATTATGGGAGCACACATATACACTCTATATTTACAGAAATACACACTCTATATATACACAATTGTATTCATAATACATTATTCTCATTTTTATTTGATTACAATTAGAGCAACACCAGTTGAGAGTTGCGACACTTGTAGCTAGTCATCTCACACTTTCCTTTTGAAAGATGAATGAAAAAATCAAATCACAGTATATGATATTATGATTGTGGGAGCCACCACCATCAAATGTATGATATTATTATTTATGTGTACTTTGGTCCACAAAATATTCACCTCCAAATCATAACAATAATTAGAATGTCCAACGGAATTGGGGGAACATGGTATGTGATTTTTGATGTTATATAAGATCATCACGTGTGTTCCATGATTTACATTGCAAAAGGAACCATTGTATACATTAAGAAAGGGAACCAATCTCATTTATCAACTTGAATGATACACTGGAACTATAAATAAGTTTTATCAATTTCAAAGTAATTATAGAATGAATATAAAAAAATAGAAATATAAAATGGTAACTTGTAAGTTGTAAAATTTTCAAGTGACAAAGTCAAAAGAAGGATGTATGTTTTGTTGAGTTGTGGTCTAGTAAGTGAAAGGAGATATTGTCATGTTGATGATCTATGTTCAAATCTTGACGAACACAAGACTTTGAATTGTAAATTAGTTATTGTTAATCACCCTAAGCTCTATTAACTTCAAATCAATCATTTAGGTGAATCGAAAAAGGTTATTAAACCAAAAAGAAATTGCAACTTGTCAAGTTGTAAGATTTTCAAGTGATAAAGTTAGAAGAAGGACGTATGTTTTGTCGAGTTGTGGTATAATAATTGAAAGGAGGTTTTAACATGTTAATAATCTATGCTTAAATCCTGGTAGACATGAAACCTTGAATTATAAATTGGTCGATCTTGAGAGGGGCATTAATTTGAAAAAGGGAGGATGTCTCTTTTTAAATGTTATTAAAGAAACAAAGTCGATAACTCTAATACATAGGAATTAGTCATGGCAAATGCTAATCAACCAACCAACAATCGACGTGGAGAACAAGGAGATCAAATTTGGCTAATTAAGCCCATGTGTACACTCTTAAATGGACCTAATATTGTCGCGGACCTTTAGAAGGGACCCTGATTAATAAAGGGACCAATTCTAAACACACATGCCAAGGTTGATCCAACTAAAAAGAGAATGCCTAAGTGAAGAACCCAAAAAGACACAACACACATAAATAGAGATCCTAAACAAAGAGGCTAAGGACCTTACCTAGGTACTAGACATCAAAAGAGAGGAAACCACTTGCATACATATGGCCTAATTTAGAGGACACACAAAAATATACTAACTAGCACATATGAATTGTCACTAAAAGTAGAAGCCATATTTCCATCCATGAGTGTTGAGAACATGGAAGTGCCTCGAAAATATCACACACAATGTTACCTTAGAAAGGATGAGAGTTTGATGAAAACTAAGTGAAAATTCACACACTATATATTGCTCCCATTGTGGGATTTGTTATCCTTGCCATGTATAAATGTAAATGGAATGCAAAAACAATAAATTCAAATAGAAAACTAAGTATAACTAGTAAATAAATGTGATGTTGAAGTCCTCATATCTAAATATTTAAACACAAATATAAAACTACAAACACTACACAAAGAAAAAAAAGCAACAAACAATCATATATACATGACAAACAAGAAAATGTTGAAAAAAAACAAATTTAACTACTCAAAATTGTTAGCAATAAAATATCCACTTACATTTATATATACATATATACATATCACAACTAAGACACTTAAAAAATGGATTAAAAGTTAAACATCCACCTCATGTTTTTTAGCCACTCTTCGAGTTTTGCTTATTTTGGATATGAGAATCTCATGGCCCCAAAGGGTGTTAAGGTTCATGCTAACACCTAGAGCGTTCCTTCAATATACTCCCAGGGCTCTTTATGTTCTCTCCTTGGACTAGCTAGTGGATCTTAGAGGATGGAGTGATGTGATTGTTTCATTATTCTGTTTGGAGATACCTTGACAACAGTTGGAAGCCTCTCTGTCTCTGTTAAGATATAGCTGAAAGTTCCATTAAATTGATTCTAATCAGGCCTCAGTTTGTTATTTTATAACTTGGAACACTTTGGTTACCTTTCATTCTAATAGAATATCAAAGAACAACGATTTATTTCTTGAAAAAAAAAGTTCTATAATATCAAATCTTATAAAATTATATAATATAATTAATAATATATTTATAAAAATAAAAAAACAAATCTTATAAACTGAATAAAATTATATAATATAATTAATAATATATTTATAAAAATAAAAAACATATAAAAAAATCTTCGCACATCATTGAAGTTAACGCATACACTTTTCCAAGAAACTCTAAGGCATTAATCATTACTTCAAGCATCTCCTTATCAATGTGGAATGGAATGGAATGATCTCAACTTTCAAGTCAAAATTCTCTCAATTAAAAAAATGCCAAAGGCATCATAGGGCCATGACCCTTAACATGTCTTCCCATAAAGTTGAATTCACCTCATCATGCATATTTCACCTTCATGTGGACATAGATTTCACAAATTTTGTGCCATAATTATTGGTACATTATGTTATTATTTATGTGAGAGTGAGTGTGTAAGGGAAATTCATATAATACATTGCATGCCTAGATCCAGATCCAGATCCAAATCCTAATCCTATGGAGTCTAGTGTCAAAATCATTGCAACTGGGGAAAACATGTTTAGTGTTTTTTGTTGTGAAATATGGGTATCATGGAGCTAATGATGGGACTTCTATATGTGACGTGCCTATGTGAGTGGGTCTTTTACCCAACACAAGGCAAATTTGGCTATAGTTTATTAAAAGAATGACCCCATGGTTTGGTTTGGTGTAATTTAATTCGGTTGAGGTGATCAGCCTCAAAACTATTGAATAATTTGATATGTGAACTACGCATGCATGAAGCCAAGTAAATAACTATTATAGAGCCGCCGCCGCCTCCTAGGGAGATGGTAAAGGGAGGAAAGACCACAGTGCATTGGGATACTCACTGACTCTTGGGTCTCTATCATAGGACACATGGAGAATCATATATATTTGATACAAATGGTATCATGGTGGGGTTAGCTTCCAAGACCAAGATGTGATTTACATAACAAGTGGAGCCCACTTAACACACTCTGCACACCAAAATATGTCAAAAATGATGGACAAAAGAGTGTATACACTTAAAAATATCATGTACAATGAAGGTGGCCCAATAATGCAAATACATTTTCTCACTTCATAAATCTATCCACCCAATCACATGCTTCTAACATAAAATATAACAGACTTTCAAACTTCTAACATAAAATATAACAGACTTTCAAAATAATTTGACTTTGGCTTCAAAGTATAAGTCCAAATAGGATGTATAAATTACTTCGCTCCACATGGGAATCAAAAGCTCTATCTAAGTGATGTGGGCAAGGATGTATAAATTACTTCTTTCAAAATGGTAATCAAAAGCTTTCTAAGTTGCCACATTTACATTAATAACACATTATAGGTATTTAGGTGTAAGGTGGTTTGTTGATGGAGCTAGATGGATTTCATTTTATTTATTCGGGTTCAATTTCGTTGAGACATGTTTTGGCTTGGATGTTCAGTTGACGTTTCGTGTGGAAGTTTGTTGAGATTTTTCGTTCGTGTGAGCTTTCTTTGATTCCTTTGGAATAGCAGGAAAGTGGTTTTTTCGCTGAAAGAAAAATAAATGTGTCTAGGTGTAAGTTAAAAATCGATGATTTGTATTTTATTTTAGTTTTTGGTTTTTTAACCAAAATTCGGTAGAAATCATTGAAATTGCACTTTTATGTTGTTGGAACTATATAAAAGGGGTGCTATAGGGGTAATCGAAGGCTACAATCAATAAATATTTTTTATATAAAAAAAATTAATTATCAATTAAAACATATATATATATTCCAAGGAAAATTCACTTTATTATTATTGAATAAACATGAACTGCCCTCTAGGAGCATACATTACAGTACATCAAAATCGTCGAGATATTTCTTACATTGTGGGCTTCTTTGATCATCAAAAAAGATCATTGAGTCCTTCTTTGTGACCCAAAAGGCCTTACAGACATACACATTGATTTATTGTTTGATTGTTGATAATTTCCTTCACATCCATTCTGCTTGGAGGGAGAGCAAGAGCCATTTTAGAGAGCTTGTGAGCTTTAGAATTTAACCCTCTATAAATGTGATGGAAAGTGATTGACTCAAATGCTGCCATATGTTCTCTTAATGTTTTCAGCAAATGTTGTAGATGTGGAGCATTTATCTGTATTTTTTCGTTGCCCAATCTATGGTCATTTTTTAGTCCCCAAAGAGCTGTAAATTCTGAACTTGTTTTTCCAAAGCCAATCGGAGGACTGTCCAGAGTGCTACTAGTTCCGCTTTATTATTTGTGCCTTGACCCGGTGCAAAGGTAATCTCAAATTTTGTAGAATTCTTGAGGTATAAAATTCCTCCAGCACCACCCAAAGGAGGTTCACCTTGACTAGCTCCATCAAAAATACCCCATGGACTGGCTTTGTCTATTTCCAACACTTTGAGCACTCTTTTTGGCTTAGGATTGGGTATTGCTTGATGTTCCATTAACTTCTGCAAGAGCACACTCACGGTTATTTCTGTTGGTGTCCATACATCTTTGAAAACAACTATGTTCCTTGTTTCCCAAATGGTAAAAACAAATAGAGCTAGGAGCGCTTCATGGGTACGTACCCTTTCATTGCTCCACCAATTCTTGATTCTGTGCTCGGGTGACTAGTCCTCATATGGATTTGTAAAAGGATCCAGATTGTTGTTGATTTGTTTACAAATTATTCCTGCATAGGTGCAAGAGAAGAAAAGATCTGAGTTTGTTTCTCCTTCAACTCTGCATAGTAAGCAATAACCAGGCCCATTGAAGCCTCATTTAATTAGTGCTTCCTATGTCAACAATTTGTTGCTTAATGCTAGCCCCAGAGTTAAAATTGTTTTAAGGGGTCCCTGGGTTTCCATATTTTTTACCACCACCAACATTTTGTCACTTGTAGCTCTAAATGTAATGTTGCTTCATAACCCAATTTTGTTGAGAATTTTCCATCCTTCCTGTTCCAGGTCCAAATTAGTTTGTCCCGTTCTGTTCCTAAATGAATGAAGCAAGACCCAAGCTTATTTACGTATATGTTCCATTTTGCTTCATCAGTTCCAGCGAAACCCAAATCTTGTGTTGATTTCCATACTGTGCCTCTTTGATCATGCGCGGTCTGAGCCCAAGCGTCTGCCAAGAAGCTGACCCCTTCATCCATCAGTTGTGAAATGAGATGCTCTGATAGTTTGTAGCTCTCTCTTGAGCCTGTCCACGGGTCTTGCCCGATTTTGATGCTCCTTCCATCTCCAATTTGCCACGCAACCCAATTCCCTACCAAAGGAAATGCAACAACCAAGGACTTTCAACATGTTGACCACCCTTGTGTGTTTTAACAGGTTTCCACAATCATTCCTCTATTGATGAGTGTGGACAATATTTCACTCTCATTGTTCTTCCCCACAGTGAATCCAGATTCTCCACCATTCTCCATAAATATTTAGCCGCTAACGCTTTGCAAAAGAGATCAGGGTTCTTGATTCCCCATCCTCCTTTGGATTTAGGGAGAACTATGGTGGTCCATTTCACACATGTTACTATATATATATATATATATAACCATGTAAAATCAGTAACTTCATTGGGATCACTTAGGATAGGCCCAAGTTCAAATCCAGCGGTTGCTACTTTAACCCCAAGAGTACACCCAAGAGCTAACAACCCAGATAAGTTATATATATATATATACTCTGCTAGTCTTGGGTATAAAGTAAAAGCCACACAGTTGTTTTCAAGAGAAAAAGAGTGGTGGTGGTCTTCAATATGGAAGGTTGCAGGCATGTTAAAGGAAAAAATCACCCTTTGACTAGCCCTTAGCAACAAATTACTAACGTGGGAGACAATTTAATAAAGCGGGAATGGCATGGTCCAAGATGGTGTGTACTTTGTCAGTTGAATGAAGAATCATGCTCTCATTTATTTGCCTAATGTCCATATGCAAAGTCGGTGCGGAAAGCTGCGTCCAAAGAGCTAAACCATTAGGTTTCTTAGGATACTCATGCAGGATCTATGTTGGAACAGAGATGCCTTGAGTGATGGAATAACCCCTTGGTACATCAATACGATGCCTTCCCCTCTTCTTATATTTATGGGATATGGTTGGCTTGCAACACTACGATCTTTCAAAATAAAATGATTCCAGTTGAGGTGGTTAGGTCTAGCAGTTGATAATTTAAAACGAGCAACATTAAATAACAATGAGCGAGAGATAAATATTATAATATGCAACCACATATAGACACACAATATACCCTGGAAACCCCATGAGGGGAAAACCAGCACCAATGAAGATCTTCATTACATGGCCAAAACCGACCATCAGGGCCAAGTGAGCTAGACACCGCTCACCTCCAGGCCTATTTTACAATGGAGCATCCTCAAGCCTTATAAAGGCTTCATCACATGCAATACCATGGGCTACAACAAACCATGTGCCCAAACCATGTGCTAGACCTAAACCACCTTTGACTCAATCCCGAGTCAAGGTTAACACATGCAATACCATGGGACAATACCATGGGCTACAACAAACCATGTGCTAGACCTAACCACCTTTGACTCAATCTCAAGTCAAGGTTAACCCTAACAATCCCCCCTTTAAACTTGACTTGGAGTAATCACCAACTCCCCTCAAGTATTTACCGAGGAATCTCACATACACCCCCCTATCACCTAGGTCTATCTCCCGACTTTACCGGTGAGTTACCAGGGGTATGCATGCCTTACCAGGTCTTACAGCCATATGCCCATTTACATGCAAACCGCTCCATTACATTTTATTTTTTTCATGTGCCTTCATGGTGACTACACCATCACCATCCGTTACTTCATCCTCTCGCTTTCCATGCTCGCTTCCTTGCTCGTCTTTTTCCATGCTCCCTTTGTACCTACATCCAAACTCTGTCATTGATGTCCATATAAAGAAAAATCCATCTACCGGATTACATGGGTCATCGGCCGCTATAACCGCTAGTTCTCTAGGAATTCTCTTCACATACATGGCTCATCAATCTTGGTCCCAAAACCGAGATTAAACCATCTCACATTTCTCTCGCAATTGAAGACTCAACCTCTCCGATCCACATCAAGCTAGGCTACGAGTACACCTGCCACCCTCGTACCTACCTTGTGGTTCATTCCACACTTGATGCAACATCCCTTCTTTGCGCATAAGAGGGATACCTTGTGCTTTTAGCATCCAGAGAAATCCAAACTTGCCTACGGCTAAGTTTCACATGGACCAAAAAATTACTGCCAGGGTGTCGGGTACCACCGAACATGCACCCCACAATTTGATTCAACATAGAAACACCAACGAGCATAACCAAGCCAAACCATGGCTCTGATACCAGTTGTTAGGTTAAAACGAGCAACATTAAATAACAATGAGCGAGACATAAATATTATAATATGCAACCACATATAGACACACAATATACCCTGGAAACCCCATGCGGGGAAAACCAACACCAATGAAGATCTTCATTACATGGCCAAAACCGACCATCCGGGCCAAGTGAGCTAGACACCGCTCACCTCCAGGCCTATTTTACAATGGAGCATCCTCAAGCCTTATAAAGGCTTCATCACATGCAATACCATGGGCTACAACAAACCATGTGCTAGACCTAAACCACCTTTGACTCAATCCCGAGTCAAGGTTAACACATGCAATACCATGGGACAATACCATGGGCTACAACAAACCATGTGCTAGACCTAACCACCTTTGACTCAATCTCAAGTCAAGGTTAACCCTAACAGTGATGGTGGCCCTTACTGTGCAGTGGATGAAGGAACACAAGTCAATTATTAAAACAAAAGGGCAACACAATTTGGTTCCTCTGGATATTGATAGAGCATTAGCAACAACATGGGCCTACTTTGATTGTGCAAGTCAAGGAGACCCCCCCTGGGCGGTTCAGGGGGTGTTTTATACCTTTCAGAAAACCACGAGATAAATATTAGATTTGCTCCTAGGCACTGCTCTAACAGTCTAGTTGAACTTGCATCTCTTCATTCAATATTAAAGGTGGAAATAACAAGAAATATTCCTAATCTTCATATTTATGGAGATTCAAAGATGGTCATTGACTAGGCCAACAATAAAATTCAAATTAGGGCCCCTCACCTTCAACATATTTTGAATTCATTTCGATGGAAAATGGACTCCTTCTCTGTACTTTTATTGGCCCACATATACAAAGAGATGAACTCTGAAGCAAGCCATTTATCAAAATCTGTGTTGCTACTGAACCTTGGAAAAACAAAGCTCGAAGAAGTTTTTGAAGGAAGCCGAGAGTAATTGTTATGCAAGAGAATTTTGTAAATTTTGTAATCAAACAAGGAGTTCTATCTCCTCTGCTAAATATGAAGTTGTAAAGATGAATGACAAATATATGAAAGGAATATATGACGTATAAGGGTAGAAATGAATTTTTGATATATAGTATTGGATGTAAGTCCTTTTTTGGACAACCCATGATCATTCTTTTCGAATGTTTGATATTTTCCATTTGGAATATTCATATATCCCCAAGAGTATAACTTCAAGAGTATACCCAATAGCCAACAACCCATATATACCAATAACTTATAACTTAGCAAGGGTCAAGATGTCTAGAGACCACAAACATGGTCCAGATCCCAAACTCAAATTGAGGCACTTACCCCTCTAGCCTTATCACAACATGCAATGCCTCATTGTAGTTTGATCCCCATTGGGGAGAGTGAAAACCATTATATTCCACCAATAGCCCCCAAATCATTGACCACAACAACATATAAATTTCAATATACAATGATTCTTAGGTTAATGGGGCAACCACAACTATCATAAAGGTTGATTGGTTGCTTATTTCAATTGATTTAAAGAACCATCTAAATTTGTAGTATTCAAGGTTGATTGGTTGCTTATTTCAATTGATTTAAAGAACAATCTAATTTTCAATATACAATGATTCTTAGGTTAATGGGGCAACCACAACTATCGTAACGGTTGATTGGTTGCTTATTTCAATTGATTTAAAGAACAATATAATTTGGTAGTATTTAAGGTTGGTTGGTTGCTTATTTCAATTGATTTAAAGAACAATCTAATTTTGTATGTTTTACAATGTTTAGAATATGGTGATTTAGAAAGTAGAGTTGTGTATAAAAAAAGGTCACTATGTTTATTATAAGATGAAATTTCTCCATGATTTAGTGGTCTAACACAACATTGTTATGCAAATATTCCAAGCTTAAACTTTCATGTTTGTAGAGCTTTTGGTCATATATGCGAAACAAGGTGTTTGACTTATTGGAATTGATTATCAAAGCAGTTTGACACATGTTTGCATTTGAAATTGATATCAGTGTACAATGAGCAATTTTAATGGTTTAAAAATGTCAAAATTTTAAATAAGATAATTAATTTATATTATTATTATTAATTTGTGTATTTAAGCAAGTTACGTGTAGGCTTTTTCCTTGACCATTATGGTTTGGGGCATCTAAGGGCTTTGATTATGTTGACAACTTGTGGGTACATGTGTATGATTAGGTTTAGGTTTGTAGATAGGACGGTCCACCTAACCTCCTTTAGGCCTTTGGGGCTTTGAGAAGCTAAGTTGAAACCAAATGTCATGTCTTTAGAGGTTGTAAAGGGTTATTATCTCAACGTTGAAGGTTCTCAATTTTGAATAAAAACATGAATTTATATACAAATGTATTACAACATTGAGCCTCGAGGATTGTAGGGAGTAGTTAGTTCCCTCTTGATTCCAGCATCTTTGCAAAAGGCTTCAAATTCTTTTGAAGTATACTCTTCGCCATTGTCTGATCGGAGTGTCTTTATTCTCTTGTTTGAAAGATTCTCTATCAAGGCTTTGAGTTCCTTGAATTTCTCAAACACCTCGCTCTTTACTTTCAAGAATTATATTTAGCTCAAGCAGTCAAACTTAAGATTTATCTCCCCAAAATTGGGAGGTTGTGAGTTTAACTCTCTTAATCCCCTTAGGGTTGGTTTCCATAATTAAAACTAATGATTTACCCTATTTACCATCTACAAATCATAAAAAAAAAAATACTCAAATTATTTTTTACAAAATTATTCCTTAAAAAAAGTTACACTAAATTCAAAAAACACATTAATATAAATTAAAACAAAAACAAAAACAAAAACAAAAAACAAAAAACAAAAAACAAAACATACACTCAACCTCACTTCTCAAAATAATGCCTCAATAAAATTTGTTATAAAAAAATCAAATGATTCACTTCAATGCCACAATACATAAACTTTAATAATACATACCAATTAAAAAAAATCATACATTAAAATGATTGAACTACAATCAACCTAACTTCTCAAAATAATGCCTCAATCAAATTTGTTATAAAAGAAAAGAAAAACAAGTCACATGATTCACTTCAATGCCACAATAATCACCATTCAATATGTTTAATATTTTTATTTTTATAATTCAACCTTAATGGCCTAAAATGAATCATTCATACTTTATGGAATGAATAATTCAAATTATATACTTCTTAAACATGTTCTCAAATTATAGATATATAATGTAGAGTTGTGGACCCTACCACAAAGATATGATTCATGATGTTTTTGACCTTCTCATAAAAGTGGGCCCTGCCTTTTTCTTGTAAAAAGTTATTTTTTGTGTGTAAGACAGGCATCTAAGCCCCCTTAAATGCCCTTAAGACTACTAGTGGGCACACATTATAGTTGTTCTTCCCAATGATGTTTAGTCAGAAATCCTTTCCCAATCATAAATAAAGCATTGAATTGCATGAGTAGGCCTTATCTATACACTAGGCCTACACACAAGTTATAATTAGCTCCCAAGCTCATAATGAACTTAGGATTAATCTAACACATTTATAATTAAATACAGGCAAATCAATGTCTAAAGTTTTATAATAAATATATGTGTAATGTATTCAAGGTAGTAGTGCGCCTTTACTTTCTGAGAAGCACTCTAATGTATTTGTACAAGTATTCATGCATCCCTCCATCAAATGATTAAACTCGCTAGATGTGACATCTATTAGTGTACTTACCATTGTTGTCCAAGTACATTATTATTCTCACAAATTTTATCTCATAATATGCAAAGATCCTCTTAAATTTATTTATTTTTAATTATTTAATCACTTCAAAGCACCAAACATTTATGTGAACCATGCTTCATTCATTTATTTAAAATTCAATCCATCCATTTGTTTATTTATTGTTTGTATATAGGGAGACAAACAACAACTAAATCTCTTTTTAATTTAAACCCCGACCTTAAAAAGTGCACCTTTATTAAAGTGGAAAAAATAAGATATATAATTAGCGATTTAAATTATATTTTACGAATATATAATTAAATAAATTATTGTGTCCCTAAGGATTTTGGAAAAAATTAATACGAAGAAGACGTGTAATTCTTTTATATTCAATCTAAATTTAACATTGATTTTAATTTAAAGTTATATATTTAAAGATTATTAGTGAGACATTAATTTCATACTCTCTTGAGATAAGAGACTCCTTACATGATTTGACTCTTAAATTATATAAATATTTGAACTTGTGATTATTTAAGAAGAAATACATATTTTTAACTAATAGGTTTAGTTAAATTATACTTAATAAATAATTTTTAAAAACCAAAACTGAGATATCTTTTATCAAATTAAAAAAAATTAAGGGTTCCATTCTCTTTATTCCCTTAAATTAAAAATAAGAAACTATGTATAACAAAATAAAAATCATTAAATATATTAGCAAGAAACTAAAACAAGAAATGAAATATTAATTGAAATCATCAAATGGCTTTTGGATTAATTTAAATAACTTTTTATTTTTAAATTTAGAAAGCAAAATCTTAGAAAATGTTTACACTTCAAATTTTTTTTTACATGGAAAAAGACAACTTTATATTTATAAAACTGTGTTATAATATTGACACTGACACTGCAAACATACATAGGCCATAAGTCATAATGGCTTAGTAACATTCTTACATATAACCTTCCTCACACATAACTTTCTCAAATGGAAAAAAACATCAACCATCCATCCCAAAGAAACCCTTTACAGGTTAGCCAATACAAAGCACGGTAAAAGCATTCTTACAAAAATAACTGCTCGAAGAGAGCAAAGAAGCATAATAGGCAATGTCATAAGCAAACTGCCAAATGCAAAACCAGAGATAATGGAGTACCCTCTAAAACCACAAGCACCAACGGTCTTAAAACAAAATGGAAGTACAGATTGTACTTGTGAAGTATCATAAAAAAACATAGCAGAAAGAAACCCTAAGTAGGTCGCTCGTTGTATCCATAAATAAAAAAAAGCAAAATAACAAAACTGAAAACTGCCCAAGATAAGCAGATTCAGATCAACGAGATGAGCCCGCATGAGCTACTGTTGGAAGAGCCCTCGGCAGCATGGGCACCACCCACGAGCATCGACCACCGCCACAAAAACCTGGGATGTCGTCGACTATGACCTAGCAAGGCCTCGGAGATCCGCCACTGCAAGAATGGGTTGTCACACCAGGCCAACAACACCTTGAGCATCCAGCAAAATAGATAGATAGAGCCCTCCGCATAACCCATGGCACTTGGGAAGGGCACGCAACCGCACCACCACACAGACACCAAATAGTGCAACCGCCACCACCACAAATGGATATCCGCCGACTGCAAAGGCCAAACCACCTCTGAAGATCGTCGCCGTCGCCACAATAATGGGTCGCTGCGCAAGGGAAACCAACACATTTGTGGAAAGGAAAATCGAGCAGAGCCCACAACGGATCTCACCAAAGCACCCGCAGAGGGAAAGGGGAAGGCGGCTGGGTAAAGAACCCCAGCCGCCTGGTGAGGGAAAACTAAAAAACGACTCTCCAAACAATATAGTGATCCAAGTATCTATGTACACAGAAAACCACATAAAGTAACTAAAGTCTTAATTTATTTTTATACTTATATATGTATAGAGTTAAAATAAATATATATCAATAGGATATACACAAAATCATTTATATTTGATAAATATAGAATTAAAATAAATACATATCAATATATAAAATATTAAAATAATTCATAGTTAATGAAATAAAATCAATAAACAATATTTAATATAAAATATTGTATAAAAAAAAATTAACATGGCAAGTAGCATATAAATATATAAAACTCTATGAAGTGAAGGCTAATGTGCTCTTGAGAGCTAAACCATAATCATATGACCATCTGAGCTAAGTCTTCCTTCTGCTCTTTGCTCAACTGAGTAGAGGTCTTTTATCTTGTCCCAAAGTTCCTTTGCAGAGTTACATTCACCTATCTTCTCTTTGACATCATCAGGTTATCCATCAAGGATTGAAGCCATTATCATTGAGTTACTTTTCTTGGATTTCTTTTGAGCTGGAGTCCTTATCCTCTTTGGTGGGAAGTAATCAATGATCATTGAATTCCATACATCATGTCCCAATGCCATCGGATAAATTTTCATTCTTATACTCCAAAATATGTATTTTTCTTTTCCAAGTATTGGAGATCCATTTATTGTGTAAATATCTTCTTGTTAATCCATAGTGGTTTTACTGGGATCTTCCTTTCAGTGGCTAAACTGTAGTGAAGGAACCCGCTCTGATATCAATTCTTGGTTTATTGGTCAATACTGAGAAGGGGGGGGGGGGTGAATTGATATTGTTATCTTTTCTATCATTAAAAACATATAATAACAAGAATACACAGAACACAATTTTAATGTGGAAGCCCAATAGGGTAAACCACTAATACGTCCTATTACTGCAAAATTGTTATTTACAAATAGTTTTTCTTGCTGCTACATACAAGGATGGTATTACACCCTATTTACCAGCAACTACTCGAAGGAGGCTACGACCCCCTAGTTTATAAGCTACTACTGAAAGGATGCTACGACACCCTATTTACCGGCTACCACTAGAAGGAAGCTATGACCCCCTGGTTTATCAGTTGCTACTGAAAGGATGCTACAACACCCTATTTTGTCAGCTACAACTGACAGGATGCTCCTACACCCTATTTACCAGCTTCTACTGGAAGGAGGCAACAACCCCCTGCAGGCCTGTTTCCTGCCATAGCGCCACCCTGCCACCCTAAGATGATTTTTGTAATTTGTTAGATTTATTTTCCCTCCATACTTTGTCACACCCACTGGTCTGTATTTCTAATCTTTTGATGTGGACACTGAGACGCTTCTCTCACTCATACCTCAGTGTATAAGTACCTTCATGTTTCCTACAGACGCATCTCTTTATTCTGGAAACATAGCCTTTCACAATCATTCCCTTTCAAATCTAATAGTCACACCTTTTCAACAACCCATGATTAACAATTTTTAATTAAATAATTAATTAAAAACTTCTTGATCACTTCTGATCTGCGAGCTCCCTTCTTCTCTGATCGCAGGATTCGTCAAACCAATGCCTGTGGACTTCCTCTCCTCTATCAGCGAGAATACTCTATCTTCAGACCTTTGGGATTCTATTTTTCTCACGCCTGTGGGCTTCTTTTCCTCCTCTGTGAGCTCTCTGCTAGCTATCCTCATAGCAGGCTCATATGTACACGTTTCTCTCACAAAACACAAGCTTCACCTTCCATCTATGAGTTTCATGTTGGACATTCTTCTTTACCATTTATGGATGCACCTCGGAATTCATTCCCGCAACTCAACTTAACATTTTCTGGTGCTTCCGCAATCTCCTTCTCTAGAATCAATCTAGGTCATTGATCAAACTTTGAGACTCTCCGGTCCGTTGATCTAACGCATATATTTCCTCCTCAAAATCGCATTTCCGCACCACAGTTTCCTCATCAACAATTTCCCACCGTTGATCTTCGTCGACCATTTTCCTGACCGTTGATATGAGGTAAGATGCGAATTGTGGAATGCGGGTTTGTGACTTTTCCAAAATGTCTTTTCGTGATTTTCGTAGTTGTATTTCCGCATCAATCGTTCCACACCGTTGATCTCTTGCGGGCTCTTTCGTGACCGTTGATCTGAGATAAGATGCAGATTGCAGGATGAGAGATGCGAGATGTGGAAACATAACATTTCCTCAAATCATATCTCATGAATCAATCATGCATGCTTTAAATTCATATCTTTAGGAATTTTGTTATTTTCCAATAAAGGAAAGACAATCAACATATATGCTCACAATTACTAACCCTAGGAATACGAATCTTTATATGACTGTAATGAAAACATTTAAAAGCATATAGATCTAACTAAAATATAATACAAAATACAAGTACTTAACTTTTATTGTTTTGTGGGCTCCCTCTTGATCTATGCTTCCTTGCGGAGATCACTGGAGTCCCTCGGTCTTGATCTCTTTGCAAATTTGAGTGCATGCATGAGGTAGCGAATATCTGCATTGAGAAACTAGATCCCATACAACGTGGAGTGAATTCTCTTCTTAAGGAAAAACTTATTCCAACGATCATCATCTTCTTCTTGGAATGAGTTCTAAACTCTATTAGGATCTCATTACACATAAGAACCATTGAAGAAGGATAATATCCAATCCACAAATCCATGGGTCGTTCAACCAATTCATCCAGTTTTGGAAAGATGACCATAACACAAATTTTGAAAATTTTATCTTCAAATACTAGATCGTATCTCTGAAACAATTATGAATTTTTTTAAATCTGTTCGCAGTAGAGATAAATCCGTCAATTTGGGAAGTGGGTTTTAGATGGTTTTGGATGATTCCCCATGTATTGATAAAAAATGCTCCACGTTATTTGTCTTTTGAAAAGTGACGGGAATGATGCATATTGAATTGCTCTTGAATTTTCCCTACATTGGATAAAGACTCCTCACTCACTGAGGTCACGTAGGCATTTAGGTAATTCTCCTTAAGAATGCTTAACACCCTTGCCTTCCATGTGTTGAAGTTGGAAGTACCTTCAAGTCGGTATTTTGGTTGGACGAAGATCAATGCCATGACTCCAAGATTTTGCTCAACTCCTCAATATGATGTAAACTTTAGTTTTCCTCGGCAAAACTAAGCTCCTTCATGCCATATGCTCTGATACCATGTTAATGTTTTGAGCAATAAAGAAGATTCTTGAAATTTAGAACTTTTATCAATGATATATTGAGGACCTATAACAATTAAGAATTCAATCACACATAATAATTCATTCCCGACACAAGATGTACCCTGTGGAAAATCCTCATAACAGAGAGGATGAAAAAGCCCTACAATTCTTCAGAGTATAATAGATAGATTGCAGAGAATGAATTTTACAACATAAGCAAATTGCCCGATAAGAGAGAATACAGAACAATAGAGAAATAGATCCACTGTAACAACTGTCATGAACTTGACATATGCCTAGCATATTAATAACAAGCCATAATTCCTGCCATGCAAACCCTAGTGAATGGGTGCATGAGAATTAAGCACACATTCATTACAATTTCGAATTGCCTTTTTTGGAATAATCAATCCATGCATTGAATCTTCATCATGCACAACTAATGCACCATACCTTCAATCATGGATATTAACTGATAGTTAATTGACATTGGAGTGAACTCAATCTCTTAATTGAATACTGATAACTTAGTTAGCATGCTAACATAAGTGTCATAGTGTTAAATGTACACCATCAGGAGTCATTCTCCATGAGACTTGTGTTGTATCAAGCCTGAAACTTATGTTTTATTAAGTTCAACAACCTCTTCACGAGACCTGTGTTGTATCAAGTTCAGAACTTATGTTGTATTAAGTTCATCAACTTATGTTGTATTAAGTTAAGAGCTTGTGTTGATTCAAGATAGGACGTTGAGGGTATGAGAGATGCATGTACTATGATCTTATGTTGTATTAAGATAAGGATATGATGTTATATTAAGATCAGGACCTTGTGTTGTATCTGTTAGGATTTATTATCCTCCCTTGTCTATACTTAGTCTATTAGATTATATTTTCCTAACTTAGGAGCCATTAATTAATATTGGGTCCACTAGTACCATTGGGTCCACTTGGGATATTGGTGCCACCAGTATCCAGTCACTAGAGCATGGGGAACACATATAGAGGTTAAATGCAACTGACTGCATGTTCATGCATTAGTTTATGTGCCTCTGAGACCAATCCATACAATTTAGGTGCCACTGTGAGCGCCACCACCAACCTCCTTCAGTTGTTGGTATTTGGTAACTACTTAAGTTAAGTTATACTCCAGTTACATTCAGTTAGATGTCCTCCAGTTCAGTTAGCACCAGTCTTTCATGGCTGCATGTGGGTAGGCGCCTATTCTCACCTACCTCATCTTTTTAATTGGTTTAACTGATTGAGATAGTAAATTAGACATCTGGAGTTAGACTAGTGAGCTCCGATAGTGATTTAGACACTTCTAGTTAGCCATGCTGTCAGATTGAGTTGGTAGTTTTGAATCCTATCCACATGATTTGAATTCTCCATTATGTAACACTATTGTATATTGTTGGGGTTAATGAAGTTTATATTGTAATTACACTGAGCAATACTTATCAATTTTCTATGAAATGTATCTTGATCAGTGTGTATTTTTCATTCCATTCCGCTGCACAATAATACAATTCAATTGCACTCATTTCCTGTAGATCAATGGCACAATAATTTATCATGGTATCAGATCCTATTCAGGCATACAAGAAGTTTGTCCAATCTCCATTGTACACTAGAAGCAGCTAGGTTTCCACATAAGTCCCGCAAAGTGTGCATTGCTAACTCTGGATTCGTTTAGAGAAGTCTCTGTAGATGTGACAGACCCTGAGAAAGTGTACATGTCGAGATGGAATTCTTGATTCTGACATGATTGCGAATTGTTTTTTATTTTGCAGTGTTTCTTATAGGTGCTACGTAGCTCAATTGAATAATTTCTTCTTCAAAAGGAAGAATTGATGGATTCTGCTGCTCTTGTACCCCCTTCATCTATGTTGATTGGAGGGCAAATATGCAGGTCTCCTTGTGCAATCTTGGCTTGTTTAGGATGACTATGGGGAGAGAGACAAAACCTCATCATCCTACTGAGAAAAATAAGTTCTTGAACTGGTTGGATGAAGCATTTGGATTCCTTTGCACTCACATCTCCAGGGATATCCTCTTTCATCTTGAGGGATTGAAGACTCCCAAAGAAGCTAGAATTCTTGTTTGGAAAACAAGATGAGATTCGGGGGCACAACTTAGAGAACGAGCTAATAGCATTGCATCCCAATAGTTTTGAGACTATCCAACAATTTTTCAAAAAATTGAAGTCTCTAGCACTACAATGTAAAGAATGTGGAATAAAGAGGAAGGATGAGCAGCTTGTGCTCTCTGTGCTCAACAAACTTGGTTCTGAGTACTCTGTCTTCGTCGCTACCTTCTATTCCAGAAGAGCTTCCATCCCCAATTGGAAGATGCCTTCGTTTGATGGATTTTTTGAGTCTTTAATATAGGAGCAGGATAAGTTGATCCAAATGGGAGTCCTCCAAACTTCCAAGAACCAAGCTCTTCTGATGTCAGACTCAACCAATGCGCGAGATAAAGGGAAGCACAAGGGGAAGGAGCCTAAAGCCTATGACTCGAAGCCAAAAGAGAATCATAAGTCTTCCAAAGGAGCTTCAGGATCCAAGAGAAAGAAAAAGTTTGAAAAGACTAAGTGTCCTTATTGTATGAGGGGGCTTTCATCCTGAAAGACAGCGCATAAAGAAGTAGATCAACCAGTTGTCTGCCATCCTTGAATAGAAAAACGTTGCCATTCCACAAGGAGCAAAGAAGTCTGACGCTGGACCACCGAAAGAATATCATGAGAGATGCCATGCCTTGAAGGCATGCTTTACTCAGTCAAAAGCTTACTTGATTGATTCTAGAGCATCCAACCACATGGTTGCCTCCAAGGAATCCTTCTCCACTCTCACTCTATCAAGAGGACCTAGCATTCACATGGGAGATGACTCCCAAATCCCAACTATAGGGAGAGGTTCAGTTAAAATCCATCATGGTGAGTTCAAGAATGTTCTCTATGTGCCCTCTCTTGCAACAAATTTGTTGTCTGTTTACCACATGACCCATACAGGCTCTCCCAAGAGAGATACATTCGACTCTAACTCAGTTGAAATCACGAAAAAAGCTACTGGAAAGCTCATAGGGAAAGGTATTGCCAATCATGCCACTAAGGCTTATGAGTTCTCTCATTTTTTTCCTTTTTCACCTCTTACAACTCTATTGACTCATGCTAACAACACCAGCAAGATATGGCAGGAGAGATTTGGGCATCTTAATTTCAAATATCTCCAACAACTCCACAATGATAAAATGGTTGAAGGCTTTCCTCTCATCCAAAATTCCGATGGAGTATGTCTTGGTTGCTTGGTAGGTAAGCATCCATAGAAGAGGTATGAAGTTGAGAAGGCACATAGAGCTTCCTCTATACTTGATTTGATACACAGTGATGTGTCAGGACCAATGCCTACAAGATCAATTAATGTTTCCATGTATTTCCTTAATTTTATTGATGATTGTTATAGGTTATGCTGGATATATTTCATGAAACAAAAATCAGAAGTATTTGGAATTTTTAAAGTTTTTAAAGCTATGATTGAGAATAGTTTCAAGAAAAATATCAAGTCCATAAGATCAAATAATGGAGGTGAATACATTAAAAGAGATTTCCACCAATATTGTTAATCAAAGGGGATTTGAATGGAACAATCAGTTCCATACACACCACATCATAATGGTGTGGATGAGAGAAAAAATAGATCATTGAAGGAGATGGCAACCTGTCTTCTCCAAGCCAAGAATCTTCCTCCTTCTCTTTGGGCAGAAGCTGTAAATTGTGCTTCATACATACATAATAGAGTACCTCATAAATAAGTGGTTGGGGCCACTCCATTCAAATCACTGCATGGGCATAATCCCAATGTCTCTCACTCGAGAGTTTCTAGTTCCAAAGCTTGGGACAAAATACCCATTGATAAGAGAAAGGCCTTCCAAGACCAAAGTAGCGAATGCATACTGCTGGGATATGCACAAGATGAAAAAGCATACAAGTTGATGGAGGTTGCAAGTAGGAAATGCTTCATTGAGCATAGTGTTCAGTTTGAAGAAGATCAATTGTTTGATCTACCACCATCCGAAGCATAAGAAGGTATAACCACTCTTCCACTACCTTTTGACGATTATGATTTTCCACATGTTTCAGATTCAGATGAAGAGGAACAAGATCAACATGATCTTGATATTGAGGTTGAACTTCATTAGATTCTAGATCCATATCCAACATCCATTCCAAATGAAAGGCCTAAGCCTAGATGGGCCCAAAATCTCATTGTCGCAGCTGGGGATGGTGCTGGGAATCCACAAGACAAAAGGAGAACAAGGTCCTAGTATCAGAATGATAATGTTTCTCTCTCTCACATAGATTCGCTCCCTACATAGTGGTGCAACAAGATTCCATGAGAGTGCTACCTGATGATAGCAAATGATCACTCACTTGGCCCACAGAAGAATAAATTTGATCATTCCTTTCCTCTTCCAGCAAGAAGAAACACATACTACATCCATCAGATCAGAAGGAAATTGAGAGGTTCACATGCACAACTTCAGGATGTTGCTGCACAGAAGAACCATGCTGTTGCATAATGCAACATAGTTTTTTTCTGCAAGTTATTTCCTAAAGAGGAATTTTTTTCTCTCCTAAGAATAGCTTGTATTTCCCGTTTCTGCTTATTTTGAGGGGGGGGGGGGGGATCCCATGAGGTTTTCCCCTATTTACTCAGTTTATTAAGCAACATTTTTGAATTATTTTAGATTACAATGGGTGACTTTTGGCCTTGTTTCCAGGGCCCATATTTGTCCAAGTTAGGATTAAGGGGGGGTGTTAGGATTTATAATCCTCCCTTGTCCATACTTAGTCTATTTGATTATATTTGCCTAACTTAGGAGTCATTAATTAATATTGGGTCCACTAGTACCATTGGGTCCACTTGGGCTATTGGTGCCACAAGTATCTAGTCACTAGAGTGTGGGGAACACATATAGACGCTAACTGCAACTGATTGCATGTTCATGCATAAGTTTATGTGCCTCTGAGACCAATTCCTATAATTTAGGAGCCACTGGGAGTGCCACCACCAACCTCCTTCAGTTGTTGGTAGTTGGTAACTATTTAAGCTAAGTTATGCTCTAGTTACATTCAGTTAGATGTCCTCCAGTTCAGTTAGCGCCAGTCTTGCATGGATCCATGTGGGTAGGCACCTATTCTCACCTACCTCATCAGTTTAACTGGTTTAACTGATTGGGAGACTGAATTAGACATCTGGAGTTAGACTAGTGAGTTTCGATAGTGATTTAGACACTTCTAGTTAGCCATGCAGTCAGATTGAGTTGGTAGATTCGAATCCTATCCACATAATTCAAACTCTTCATTATGTAACACTGTTGTATACTACTAGGATTAATGAAGTTTATATTGTAATTATACTGAACAATGAATATCATTTTTCTTTGAAATTTGTCTTGATTAGTGTGTATTTTTCATTCCATTCCACTGCATAATAATACAATTCAATTGCACTCATTGCCTGTAGATCAATGGAACAATAATTTAACAATATCAAGGACAAAGACTTGTGTTGTATCAAGTTCAAACTTATGTTATATTAAGTTCGAGAGACTTATGTTGTATTGAGACTGGTCTTGTATCAAGACCATTGGACTTGTGTTGTATCAAGTCATGAGTATCTACTATATGATGTATGGCTAGTCATGGTCTCTAGGTGCTATAAGTCCCCCTTAGAGATTAGATACTGCATAGAGTGGTTTACTTTAGCATATGACTATATGAATCGAGGTAATACGTATGATCATAGGTTGGGAAACAATTCTTTTGAGTATGATAGGATAAAGATGATTAATTAATTAAACACTCATGTACCATGGGAAATTAATTAATAATAAACGAGATGAGCACATAGATATAGTAAAGATTTGAATTTCCTATGTCAGACCTCTAGTGAACTCAAATTGCAAAGACATCAGTTAAGTCTAAGTTGTGGAAAACAAATTTCAATTAAATAAGGAATATACTCCTTGATTTATGCAAAGTGTTAGTTGAGGATGACATTGATGGTGAAGCACTAAAGACATTCAATTTCCTAACTAATGATTAATAAATTAGTTAATCAGTTCACATTCAGTTCTGATCAGTTACATTTAGTTTTGTTCAGTTCAGTTTAGATGAGTTACATTCAAATCTGTTTAGTTATATTTAGTTCAATTTAGTTTAGTTCCATTCAATTCAATTCAGTTCAATCAGTTAACACTAAGTTAGAGGCAGTTAACACTAGTGAATTAATGGAGGGCGCATATCTTTAGCATGGGAGGTAATTACAAGGTGACAGCTTGACATTAAGTCAAGGAAGGAACAAAATATTAATGTGTATATAGTGCCCACAGTGTACACAATGTTTATAGTGTTCATAGTTCCTAAAGGCATGAAACCATTCACTACCTCTCATTATATGAATGAATAAGCTTGTTATTAAAGTGTTATGCACATGACAAGGCTGGGATGGTATTCCGAGTGATCTCTATTCTCTGGTGTTGCTTAGATATCTCTTATCAAGCAATCTGCAAGTGTTGTAAAATCATTCTCTGCATTTATCTATCATACTCAAAGGATTGTTTGTTGGGTTTTTCATCCTTTGGATTTGGAGGGTTTTCCCAGGGTACATCATGTGTCTTATGGATTGAATGTCTTGTGTATTTGAATTGTTTATGAGATCTACATGCAATGGATTTGTTTATCAAAAGTTTTAATTTTAAGTATCTCCATTATTGCTCAAACATTAACATGGTATTAAAGCAAGGGCGTGTAAGAGATTAGTTTTTCCCATGCAAAATAAATCCTACATGATCTTGAGGAATTGAGAAAAATCTTGGAGCCATGGCATCGATCTTCGTCCAATTGGAAGACCGATTTGAAGGTACTTCCAACTTAAACACATGAAAGGCAAGGGTGTTAAGTATTCTTAAGGAGCATTATCTAGATGCCTATGTGGCCTCAGTGAGTGAGGAGCCTTTATCCAATGCGGGGGGAATTAAAGGGAAAGTCAATATTCCCCTCACTTTTTAGGATACAAATTTCGTTAAGCATTTCTGATTAATCCGTGAGGAACCAGACGAAACCGTTGAAAACCCACTTTCAAATGGGATGATTTAACTCATTTAGTGAGCAAATTTGAAAAATTCGTAACTGTTAGAGAGATATGATCAAATCTTCGAATATGAAATTTCTAGAATTCGTTGATGACTGTCTTTCCAAAACTAGACGAATTGGTTGAACAATCCAAGGGTTTGTGGTTTGGATATTATCATTATTCAATGTATCTTGTGTATAATGAGAGCCTCATAGAGTTGAGAATTCATCCAAAGAAGAGGATGATCGTTGGAATATTTTTTCCTTGAAGAAGAGGATTTGCTCCGGTTGCATGGGATCCAGTTTCTCCATGGAGGGATTCACTACTTCCTGCATGCACTCAAATTTACAAAGAGATCAAGACCGAGGTACTCGAGTAATCTACGCAAGGAAACAAAGATTGAGAGGAAGCACACAAAACAATAAAAGATAAGTACTTGAATTAATTTTATGTTATTTATATCTATTTGCTTTTGAATGTTTTCATTACAATCATATAGAGATTCATATTCCTGGGATTAGGAATTGTGAACATATATAACGTGTGTCTTTCCTTTATTGACAAATAACAAATTCATAAGATATGAATATATAGTTGCATGATTGTTTCCTAAGATATGAATATAAAACATGCATGATTGTTTAAGAAGATATGAATATAGAGTTGCATGATTGTTTCCTAAGATATGAATATAAAGCATTCATGTTTGTTTCCTATGATATGAATATAAAGGATTCATGTTTGTTTAATAAGATATGAATATAGAGCTGCATGATTGTTTCATAAGATATGAATATAGAGCTGCATAATTGTTTCATAAAATTACGAATATAGAGTTGCATGATTATTCATGAATGTTGGGCTGCATGATTATTTGATTATCATATGTTTTTATAAAATCAGATTTTGTTTTATTACAATCTGTATTCCTTGGATTAGGAATGATGGTGTGGTATGAACATGATTAAAAGCACATGTTACAATATTTATATTTATTGCTAAATATAAAACTCATGTTAAGAAGAATAAGGGGTTGCATAAATCTTCATGATATCGAAATATAAGACTGATATAGAACTGCAAAATATTAAATGAAATATGAATGGAATTATGTCAAAACATTGATTTAATGTGTACATAACTATATGAACCACTGCAAATACATTGAAGTATTCACGTGATTAAAATTCATGAGATATGGTTCTACTAAAACATTGGTTAAAATGTTTTGCATGCCAATGTGTGTTGTTTGTCATTTTATTGAAATGACTGGATTATGCAAGGTTGCTAATAACTTGATTGAATTTGGCTTGTGGGGAAAATCTATACGCCCTCACCTACAAGTAAAAATGACATGTATTGAATGAAGAGTAATTCTGATGGTTGATCCTTAAAGAGAGTACGATGCTGTGAAGCAAGAAGCTTCTAGTAGCATATCGAGAGGTTCCTATGTATTAGGAAGAAGTCAGAATATAAGCCATAATCCTATTATGTGAGATGTAAAGACTCTTGAAGATAATTAAATTATCTTATTTACATTCATGTGTCAAGAAGAGCTTCAAACATCGATGAGCACATGTCTCTGTGATGGAGGATCCAGATTATGATTCTCACATCCTGATGGTGAGAGGGAGTAGCTAGATTCACTAGCTCCTAAAGAACCAATAAAACTAGTTGATGTATCTTCTATTAAGAGGAGAGTTGCATGATGATTATATTCAGAAGGAAGCTGAGAACTATATTCAAGAATCTTGTTATGATTCTTATGATTAGGGGTGTGGTAGTCACTAAATAAAGATTTTCCCCAGTTAAGGAAAATGCGTAGTAAAAGGCCTGAAGAGTTTCAGGATGATGGACTATAAATCCATGGCCACACATATGAAGATAAATATGAAAGCTTATAACTCTTATTTCATATTTGGATGATATCAAGTCAGTTGAGATGTATTTGGTTCTCATAGGTCCCAAGATATGTTAAATTGTTTGCGGTTTGTACGTACCAATTAGCATGTGTTGTAGTACCTACTGGGTACAAGTGTATGTGGACTTAGATATGTCTTGGTCATTGAAATATAGTTTCAAAGATATATGAAATATGACTAGTATAGTGATAGAGGAAAGATCACATGTGTTGATCTAGATAGAGCATGTTGAAAAGAAATAAAGCTTTATGAGGCTTCTAGTCAGTTATACCCAATACATGGTACATATCCACATATGAGCAACATTTCCAACATTCTTACTAAGCTTCTGTTTGGGACAAGCTTGGTATAGTACAGAAAAACTCTTCCAATTGAAGAGGGAGTATTGATGTGTCTTCACAGGTGTCAACAAATAAAGTCCCCACTAGTTAGTCATGGTACATGACTCAGACAACTAGGGGTTATGATACCTTGTGGAGAGAATCCACATGAGCAAATACATGGTCAAAGTATCAGAGACTATTGATACTTGAGTTATAATCTAGACTGTCAGAGAATAGTTAAACCTCTCGAAGAGGTAGTTGGGGTGCTGCAATATAAAGAGAAGAATCTTTGAGAAAGCGATAAGGCCTTAAAGAACATCACAGAGAATGACAAGCTCACAGAGAAATTTTCCAGATAGAAGAAGATTAAGAAGTCAACAAATGTTCAAAAGTGAAATAAAAGATGAGACTTTCTTTCTGTATGATATTACACATTTATTATATAATGTTGTATGTGATGAATTTAAAATCCATGGTTTCTAGTTTAGAGAAACTATAATATGGATTGGATCCATATGATGCTACTATGTGTAAGTAGCTGGTTGGTATTTGAGCACACCTATTGTATTTTATGCTTATTACTAAGCATATGTTTGAGTACCTTTGAGGTACATTAGAATATGCTCTTTATTGTATTTGATACATGACAGACCTATTATATGATTGTGCTATCCAACTATTGTTTTAGCCTGAGATAAGCGATGTAAATTGTAGCTAGTACTACAAAAGATAAGTGTATTGCGATTAGTAATACAAAAGATAAATGCAAATTGTGGCTAGTACTACAAAAGCTAAGTGTATTGCTGCTAGTATTATAGAAGCAAGAAGTATGTTAGAGAGTACTACAAAAGAAAATGTGTTTTGCAGATAGTACTACATGCCGAGGAGTAGTGTAGCTGGGAAGCTACCTACTAGGATGAAAGACTTGAGACTACAGTTATTAGGTGTTAATAGCCAAGCTTTTCAAAAAACCATATGTGTGTTATGATAAAACACATTGAGATGAAGTTTTACTTCAATGAAGTCATGGTCTTGTAAAGTAAAATTTTAGTACATAGCTATTGATGAGAAGGTTGCAAATTTGTTGAAAGCCGCTGTCAATGACGAAGTTGAGATACTTCCAAGATAAGCTTGGTATGGTAGGAAATTCTTGATAAAGCAGAGAATGCATCCCTCGCCGAGAGGGAGTGTTAAATGTACAACATCAGGAGTCATTCTCCATGAAACTTGTATTGTATAAGGTCCGAAACCTATGTTGTATTAAGTTCAACAACCTCTTCATGAGACTTGTGTTGTATCAAGTCTAGAACTTATGTTGTATTAAGTTAAGAGCTTAGGTTGTATCAAGATAGGATGTTGAGGGTATGAGCGATGCATGTACTATGATCTTATGTTGTATTAAGATCAAGATATTACATTGTATTAAGATCATGAACTTGTGTTGTATCAAGGTCAGAGACCTTTGTTGTATCAAGTTCGAACTTATGTTGTATTCAGTTCAAGAGTCTTGTGTTGTATTAAGACCGTATGACTTGTGCTATATTAATTCATGAGTATATACTACGTGATGTATGGTTAGTCATGGTCTCTATGTGCTATAAGTCTCCTCTAGGGATTAGCTACCCCTAGAGTGATTTACTTTAGCATATGACTATATGACCCGAGGTAATACATATGATCATAGGCTGGGAAATAATTCTTCTGAGTATGATGTGATAAAGATGATTAATTAATTAAACACTCCTGGACCATGCATAATTAATTAATGATAAATGAGATGAGCACATAGATAGAGTAAATATTAGGTTTTCCTATTTCAAACCTCCAGTGAACTCGAATTGCAAAGACATTAGTTAAGTCTAAGTTGTGGAAAACAAGTTTTAGTTAATTAAGGAATATACTCTTTGATTTATGCAAAGTGTTTGTTGAGGATGAAATTGATGGTGAAGCACTAAAGACATTCACTTAAACTCCTAACCAATGGTCAAGTAATTAGTTAATCAATTCACATTCAGTTCTGATCAATTACATTCAGTTCTGTTCAATTACATTTAGTTTTGTTCAATTACATTCAGTTCTGCTCAGTTCAGATCAGTTACATTCATTTCTATTCAGTTAGAATCAGATCTGTTTAGTTACATTCAGTTCAGTTCAATTCAGATCAACTACATTCAATTCAATTCAGTTTAGTTACCTTAAGTTCCATTCAGTTCAGTTTAGTTCAATTAGTTAACACCACGTCAGAGGCAGTTAACACCAGTGAATTAATGGAGGGCACATATCTTCAATGTGGGAGGTAATTACAAGGTGACAACTTGGCACCAAGTCAAGGAAGGCACAAAAGGTTAATGTGTATTTAGTGCCCACAGTGCCCACAATGTTTATAGTATTCATAGTTCCTAAAGGCATGCAACCATTCACTACCTCTCATTGTATAACTGAATAAGCTTGTTATTAAAGTGTTATGCACCTGGCAAGGCCGAGACAATATTATGAGTGATCTCTATTCTCTAGTGCTACTTAGATCTCTTATCAGACAATCTGTAAGTGTTGTAAAACCATTCTCTGCATTTATCTATCATACTCAAAGGATTGTTTACTGGGTTTTTCATCCTTCGGATTTGGAGGGTTTTCCCAGGTTACATCATGTATCTTATGGATTGAATAATTTGTTTGTTTGAATTGTTTATGAGATATACATGCACTGGATTTGTTTATCAAAAGTTTTGAATTTCAAGTATCTCCATTATTACTCAAACATTAACACAAAGTGCAATAAATCAAGCGCCGCATGCAACCCACTTTCTTAACTGAAGTATCATCCTTTGATTAACTTAAGTGTTTTCTCTTAGTCTAACTAAAGTGTAAACACTTTAGTTAACTAGTCCATATTTCTTTAATCACGTAGTTAACTGTTATTAACTGAATCTTGTTGATTGATGAACATTGAGCTCTTATTTACTTAACTGAATGCTGATCATTAATAGTTCAACTGATGTTTTAACTGAAGCATTGATTGAAGCATTCATATTTAACTGAAGATTTATAACTTGAGTTCACTTAGTCATCTACATGGGAAATTCAAATTCTCTTTTTCTCATAATATCTTTATTTATTATCTCTTTATCTTACTACATGGTCTATGTTTAATCATCCAGCGTATCATATTATACTTAGAAGAATTGTCACATGCTATGATCATATTACATTACCCTGGACCATATAGTCATATGCTAAAGTAATTCACTCTAGAGGTGACTAGTCTCTAGAGGAGACTTAATATCTTTATCCATCTCAAATGACCATGGTTAGTAATATATCACATAACATTTGTGCTCTAAGCACTCCATCCATATACTAACATCTATGAGAATATTTGACTTGATATTACTCGTAAGTATGACTTGATATTACACACCAGCCTACAGTTGTGATATTACTCACAAGACTTTAGTCTTGGTATTAATCATAAGACCCATCTTGATATTACTCACAAGATTACCTCCATAACTGAAGGTCCATCTCATAGGGTACCGTTTATGAGAATAATCGACTTGATATTACTCACAAGTATACAGTCTTGATATTACTCACAAGACTTTACAGTACGTGCATCACCACCTCAATCATATGAGGATATATATAGGACTTGATATGACTCACAATTCATGACTTGATATGGCTCACAAATCTGGAGAATGAATCTTAATGTTGCACATTCGACAAATAATTTAATCACATGCATTATATGTATAATGCAACAGTTTCATGTTGACTCTACGTAAACATAAAAAATATTTATTTAAAGGCGAGCTTACTTGAGTACAATTTTATCTAGGAAAATTAACATTCTTTGAGGTCATTTTCTTGTAATCTATGTATGTATCTATTGGCCAATTATCTTTGTACCAAAAATGTATGTTAAATTCAACCTTCATTGTTGGCTTTATTGTCTCTTAATATTTCATTTTGAATATTAATATCTAGATATCTGATGAAAATACTTGATTTTGGGGAGATATAGTAGTATAGCTAGGATCACTAAAAGCCCGAATAACCAAGCACACGAACAATAGTGGTAATGGAGCTTGTTTAACCATGGTGATGATTTATCACCTCCCAACCATATACGATGTAGAAATATTATCTCCTTCAAGCTCAAACCTTTGATAGAGATAATATGTTCAGAGATCAATGTACATTCAAATAGCAGTAGCATAAAACCCAAGAAAATGTAAGAGAGACTTCTCCAAAGTGTAGAACACCAAAATACTTCTCGTATATGCAGTAGTGAACTTCTCCTTTGCTTGAGCAAACTTGCTTGTTGCTTGATGTGTGAAATTAAAGGAGGCACCCTTCTATATATACTTTATGTTGATTCCCTTTTAATTTACTAATGGTGTTAACTTGTCTTCTTTGTTGCAGCCGACTTCTCTTATTGATATGAAATTTCAGGATCTTTTAACCATTAAAATGCATGCGAATTTGAATGTTTAATACTCCTTAAACATGTTTATCAACAAAATAATTAAATGCTTTAAAACATTCACAAAGCAAATAAATACAAAAATGCAAACTAGAATTAGAAGACACAGCTGATAACAGAGTTCACCCCTCCTGAGCTATGTCTTCGGGCCACTTCCAAATGGGAAGGCCGATCTATTAAGTCTTCAAAAGCTTACAATTGAGTGTTTTGGGAACACTTCGAAATTATGTCTGTCTGAAGCAGAAATAAACAACACCACTAAACGCCTTGCGAAAATTTGAGAAAAATGAGTATAAAGTTTCCTGTATGTGCCTGAGACCTCCTTTGGCATGCAAAACGAGACACACTTATGTAAATAAGACAAAATATCATTGAATGTGTATGAATTCCACCTTGGGATCCGTTCCCATTAATTGCCTCTACACTTTGGGAATCGTGCCTGTACCTGTCTACAAAAATACTCAATTCTCACTCCTGAACCCCACCTGGATCACTTATGCCACAATAAAATACATTTAATCATTATGTTTTCTTGGGGTGACTTATGTGAGGATGCCTCACACAACTACTACACCAACACTCCCTCTTAGACATGGAGGCATCATTAGCATCATCATAGTGGAACACATCTGGATCTCATTTGTACATTATGACTGTATCGAACATCTATATATCATAAGGAAGGTCTTCCAACACAATATCAATCCATTGAGAAGTGTCAACAACTCTACCTAGTCCATCGAGGATTCAACATGTATCAGTTCCACCCAGTACATATGGAAGTATACAATAGTCTATCAACTATGCCCAGTCCATCGGGGAGTCACTCGTGCATCAACTCAACCCAGTTCGTCGGGGAACATGTACCTGCTTAACCTAGTCTATCGGGGAACATGCACCAACTCAGGGTGCCTAATCTCAACCCAGTCCATTGGGGAACATACACCAACTGAACTCAATCCATCAGGTAATGTTGGAGTAGGGTCCCGCAGCTACAGGAAAAGCTGCTGTTTTGGAACGAGTAAGTCAAAGGTAACAGTACCTGAGTGGCCAAGAGGAGAAAGCTCAACCACTGCACTTAAGGCAGTGACGAAGACAGGAGGGCTCAACTACCTTCATAAAGTAAAAGGAGCAACGAGGCCGAGGTATTGAAGACGAAGGATAGAAAAGGAAGCGGCGCCAATACCCACGGTCAGTGTCGGGAAGCGTGGAAGACTGCAGGAAGCTGTGGTGTGATGGAAAGTGGCAGTTCGAGTACAGATAGACCGACTGTCACAGTTAGGGTTTTGGGTTACTGTTGGGAGAGGCCCACAGTGTTGTAATGGTGAGACCTTCGGGACACCTATAAATGGATGTATTTTGTATTGTAAAAGGTTAACTATTCAACTAGTCGGACAGTCTGTTAGCTATTTAGACATTTAGCTAGTCAGTCGATGATTTGTTAGCTCATATATCTTTTGTATTATAGAAGAACCGAGCTCTGGTTCTGTTATTCAGTATGTAGTATCTTACTGTAACCAGTAGCTGACTCCTAGAGTATGTATGTAACAATCCGCAGGGTGAGAGAGAGAGAGAGAGAGAGAGAGAGAGAGAGAGAGAGAGAGAGAGAGTATATTGTAAGAGAAGCAATATAAGAAGAGAAGAGATCTAAGAGAGAAGGGCTCCCGGCGGTGTGCGCGGAGTTACCCAGAAGATCTCAGCTGCATATGAGGTTGCACCGGAACTGTGTTTACTCTCCCAAGTTATAATATATAAACCAGTTCCCGTGGACGTAACTTCTACCCTGGAAGTGAACCACGTAAAATCAGTGTGCTATGTGACTGCTTCATGTGATTGTGGTTTACTTAGTTGCTATATGTTATCTGTTACATGAATGCCGTATATCAGTTAGTAAATGCCTGTATGTTCTCATTTAGTTATAGCATTATAGAAGGTGAAAGGTGAGTTTGAATGTATCAAGTGTCTGCTTATGAGTTTATCAGTGCTTGTTTCACACAGTAATAGTCAATCTGTTAAGTGCTTCCTGTATACTTATTCAGTAAGTTAAGTATAGTGATGTGAGTGTGTTGAACCGTGAAGTTTGTGTAAGGTTGTTTAACACCCTGTTGGGGGTTAGCTGAGCTATTCCTCCCAGTAGGAAACCATTTGGATCTTGAAGAGTCGCATTGGGCCGTACTATAGGAGATATCACAATGACAGAAGGTGATATCGCACCGACAGAGGAGCTGCGGTGCGAGATATTGCAGATGGTGAGAAACATGGAAGGGAGAGTTTGTGCATCGTCCTAGTCGCTGTGATGCGATAGGAGTCCTCCCCCTAACAGATTCCACGAGGAAGGGAGAACTGCGACTCGCAGAAAGATCTCGCTGGCTAAGAAGAGCCGCGAGACACCAAGATGCTACAGAACCTGGTTAAGGACACTTGAGTCTTTAGCCAACCCATCTAAGATCACTTTGGGTGAGACTTCAGGCTGCTTTGCGGTCTGTTACCGAAAGGGCCAGTGAGTTAGGGGTGTTGTTGGTACATTATAAGTAAACTCGGGTCTGCCCATAGTAACCAACAAATGGTTCCGTTGCCGGTTTTGAACAAACTAAAGAGCTAATGTTCTGTTGGCATCCTACTAAAGAAGAACTCAACCAGTAGGTTGGGTCTACAGAAAGAGAATTTGCTGCGACAGAAAACAAGAGTCCTACGTTGAGTACAGAGGACTGGTTACAAAAACATATCTTCACAGACTTGCGTACGATATTTTTTGCGACCTATGGAAATGAGTTATGATGACTGGGTATCAAAGTTGACTGATCAGCATATATTCAAGAAGAAAAGGAACATTGTCTGGACACTGAAGCTGGTTCAAACTGTCAGGAGCATCGATAATCCCATTTCACGAGAAGTGGAATTCTGGCTTGCGAGTGTGCTAGAAGGCTTCATCGCAGAGTTTGCAGTCGAACAGAGAAAAAGCTTCAGCGAAGCCGAGCGGTACTTCTTCAAAGGATATCGTGGTAAGTACCTGAACTCTTTAAATTTGTTCATTAAGATGCTATTACATGAAAAAGGAGTACTCGATGTATATTCAGATGTATAAGTTCTGTACGTGTAATGTCACAAGAGTTTGAGAGTGATTTTGATGAACTTGGACGTACACGTAGTGGAAAGAAATATAAAGTAGATTTCAGATCTTCTGTCTTTGAAAACAGTTCAGACAATACTAGAGAACAGAGTCACAGTCATACAGAAAGAACAGAAGGGGGTATCCCTTACCACCCTTACACCCCACAGAGATCAACCATGACTCAGAATAATCCCGTAGGAACTCCATATAGTAGCTCACATACAGTACATACTACCGCTACATCACCTACATCTACACCACCGAGTGGTAGTCACACAGCAAATCAACATCCACCACGTAGAAATAGAATGGGGGATGATATGAAGTTACCTACCTTTAAGGGTACAGGGGCAGAAGACCCAGAGTAGCATTGGTTTCTATGTGAAGCCGTGTGGACCATTAAAGGGCTCCAAGATGATAATATTAAACTTGTACAGTTGGTCACCACACTTAGGGAATGAGCCTTAACATGGTATATGAAGTATACCTCAGCGATACCCAGAACGCTCGTACAGGTCAGGACCGCCATGATCAAAGAATTTAAGAAACCTAAGTCTGAGTCACAGTGCATTACAGAGCTCAAAGACATTAAACAGTCACCTTCAGAGTCAGTATGGGACTTTGATCAGAAATTCAAAGCTCTCATAGACCAAGTTAGCTTTGAGTTTGCGCCGGAGCAGCACAAGGAATGGTTTATTGCAGCACTGCTCCCCCACATCAGACTACCACTGATGCAGCAGAAAATCCAGACGTAGGATGACGCATTGGAGATGGCAATGAAACTAGAGGCATCACCTCTAGCTGAGACCAGTACAGGTATGACAAACCTACAGAACCAGTTAGCTAATCTCACCTTACAGATGCATGAGATTATGAAAGGAAAAGAGATTGCACAAGAAATATGGTGTATAAAGTGTAAAGCAATAGGCCATACTAAAGATAAATGTCTAGTATTTTTTGAATATCTAGCAAGTGGGGCTCCTAACCCCTTAGCACAGATGCAAGGGCTGTGGTGTGAACTATGCAGAACAAGAGGACATCCACCTCAGCAATGCCCTTTACTTCAGAAGTATGTACAGACACCTAAGAACTTATACTGTAACTTTTGTAAGTCCATAGGACATGATGAACATAATTGTAGAGTTTATGATCTCATGGTCGAGAGAAAACACGACTTATACAGAGTCCAATCAGAGACACCAGGTCCAGCAGCAGGACCACAGCATGAACCAGCTCATGTTGGTAGTGGAGGAGGATTCAGAGGACAAGGCCGTGGAGGAGGCTTTGGCCATGGAGAAGGATTTGGCCGTGGTCGTGGACCAATCACTTGTTACAACTGTGGAGTTGTAGGACATTATGCTAGGGATTGCCAGAGCCCTACTACCACATGTAACTACTGCAAATATTACGATCACGCTATAGAAGAATGTCCTACCTTGATAGCCAAGATCATGGAACCTAAGCCAGCAGTACACCAAAACATTCAGCTTATTGCTGCTGAGCAGAAGGAACCAAAACTAAGAGTCAACATTGTGACTCGCAGCGGTGCTTCCACCAGCGGGACATCGTCGGATACTGAAAAGAACACAGGTATGGAGTGGGTGCGCAAAGCCACTACTAAATCAACACCACTCGACCTGCAGAAGAATAAAGAAACATTTTAGCAAGCTAAAACTTTCTTTAATGACCCTACGTAATCAGGATCACAGGTATAGCCGTCTAGGGGCATATCGCAACAAACACCATGTGGTGTTAACCATGTACAGATATCGCAGGCTGCCACATCGGGAAGGTGCGACGAGGATGAATCAACAAGAAGTGTACAATCCTTCCTGTAGAGTTGCTTAAAACTCGTGATAAATGAGAAAGCTATTGGAGAGCTTCAGCGCATCATAGATCAGTGTCAGCCATCCTCTTCCGTGAGTAGTGCGCGGCGTGCTGTTCATAATATTATGGGACATACAAGAACAGGAAGAGAGATGCGACTCACATCACACGTTGGAGAATTTGAAATGGATGAGGTAATCCTAGACTTAGGATCGGAAGTTAATGTTCTGACTAAGCATACATGAGAACAGATGGGTAGCCCTAAGTTAGCCAGATCACCTATCCATCTGAGACTAGCCAATCAACAGCGGGTATCGCCACTGGGTCGATTACCGCAGGTGCCAGTTGACATTGACGGAGTTCGCAGCTTTGCGGACTTTGAAGTTATAGAAATCATTGGTGATAGTAGACCATACCCAGCGCTACTAGGTATTGATTGGGAAATTGGTAACATGGCTGTTATCAATTTAAAGAAGAGACAAATGACCTTCGAGGACAATCAGATTTGGGTCATCGCACCGTTGGATCCTTTTCAGGGTCCCAGATATATTGAACCTATCTGAGCAGAGGATGAGGCACGTAATATGGAGAGCCTCTATCAGATGACGACCAATCAGAGTGACTACATCAATCCAACTGCAGAAGGGAACATTAGTTGGTGATGCGACAGCTCATGCGCATCAAACTCGGATGTTGGTCTAGAGAACTGGCAGAACAAACTTTATGAAGTCTCAGCTCGCAGATGTGCGTTTATGACTAAGTCACTACGATGGATTGGTGCAGAGATTAAGGATACTCCATCGTTTGATGGCTTAGCAGACGTCAACGAATTTTTAGAGCAGTTTGAACAGGAAATTCCTCAGGAGCAGAGGATGTCAGTCATTGACCTTGCAGTAAGAGCCACACCTGCAAGATGGTGGCATGCACATAGAGAACATATCACATCATGGAATGAATGTTGATGAAATTGTCATTGATGCCAACATGGTATTGATGCCACGACCTTGCTGAAGATGCTGAAGACCCTGCCAATAATAATGTAAGCCTTGGTGATGATGCTAAAACCCTTGTGGACGATGGAAAAGCCCTTCATAGGTTAAAGAAGACCATGAAGTCCCTTTATTGATGAAAAAGCTCATGCATGAAGATATGGTCATTGATGACTTAATGAAGTCATGAAACCTTTATGTAGGCCCTTGAAACCTCACTTGGTAATAACGGTATGGCTCATGTGTATGAATCTTTGATATATTGATAAAAGGATACCTAAAGACATAAGCCCTAGTGGACACCCCTATGACAAGAAGTGATTGTCTGACTTAGGGTGGTCTTTGAATAACATGATTAAAATTCAAAGTCAAAATTAAAAAATAATAAAAATGAAAAATAAAAGTAAAAATTCAAATAACAATTTTAAATTAAAAAAAGGGATTAAAATACTTACCCTTGTTTTACCTTTTGAAGTCACTCTCTTTGAACACGCTAAGATGTGTATATATACACCTTCGCTCAGCAAAAAAAGGGGTGTGGAAATTTTGGAGTATGCGTGGACTTTTTTTTTTGAAGCAGGCGTGGAAATTTTTTGAGCAAGCGTGGAAATCTCGGTGGCAGCAGAGGAAAGAACAACGTGGAAATCTCGCTGGCAGAAGAGGAAATTCTCATGGGTTCTGAAGAGAAATTCGTGGAGCTCTGAGGAAATTTTCATGATGACAACTCGCTCAGGTAGCTGTTGTTAATTCAAGGTTGCTTGATGCGGTATTGATTGAGTTTCTTGAACGTATTTCTCCAGTGCAAGCCCTCGCTTTAATTCCAAGAGAGGATTTGCCAACCAGTGCTAGGGCTTGTATCCAGCCATCCGACATATGCAAGAATTGCAAGATTGCTCTGTCCACCCACGCGTTTAAATTTCCTTGCTGCATATTTTGAAGAAACAAGGCGAAGTGAGATAGCAATTCCCAACGATTTTGATTTTTCAGGAGTTAGTTCTCAGCGTTTTGATTTTCAGGAATCGACCTCTCTCAAATGACTCAGTTACAGGAAAATACTCCAAGATTATTTCTCAGCTAAATATAAAAACAATACAGCTGATAATAACATGTTAGCACAACGGGATAACAAAAATTCATGATCATTGTAACACCAATATTACCGTGGAAACCCACTATAGGGAAAATCAGCAAAGAGGGTGAGCTTTTATTACTTCAACAGTTCAGAAATCAGTCATAGAAATACATTACAGACTCCAGATAAACCCAGAAAATTGTTTGGGCTGTCCAAGAACTCGACCCACCTTAGAGAAATTCGTCCAGGAAACAGCCACGCTGTATGACACTGAGAAAACATCAGTATGGCCTGGGAAAGCAGGAGAATAGAAGTTCTGTGTGCAGCTAGAAGAGGTATGGACTAGAGAAAAAATTCAGGCTGATATACACAGTCTACTGAGGAGCAGAATTCGGTGAAGCAGTTCTGAGTAATTTTTTTTTGGGTTCTAGAAGGCACTGAGGCAACTCCAAAATAAAGTGAATTTTGGTGTATTTTCTGAGGAACTTGGGTGGCCTAGTGAAAATTGCAGGCAGCCTGATAGAAGCCTGTTTTCTTTTTTATGTCTTATTGTCACTGAGTTTAGATTTAATGCAGAAATATGATTTTGGGGTAAACTTTGAAGTCTAAAGCAGCCATAGTAGAGTTAGTGAGTATTTTTTTTCTTCAGACTATGACACTAGCAGAAGTGAAAGGATAATGAATAGCAGATACAATGACATGGACTGTATAAACCTTTAAGACCACTCAGTGAACCAAATCACCAAACATCCAAGTTGCAAAGGTATGAGGCAGTCAAGTTGAAGCATACAAAACAGCTGAAGAATTTTGAAGGTATGTAATCCATTACAAATTATAGATAACTGTACAATAGCCTGTGGTCAGCAATTTGGTGCTTGCTGTGAGGATTAATGTCCTCTTTCAGTCAACAGACAACTAAGTAAGAGAAGCAGAGTCATCGACCCAAATTATATCACAGAGCAGTTGAGGCTACCTTACTTATATGTATCTTCCAGAGGTCTGAAAAAGATATTGACAGAGGTCTGAGATCATACTGACAGAGATAGTAGATTGGTGATCTAGAACAATTTCAGAGTTACAAGGCAATGACAAGTTAAATAGGTTGAAAATGCAAGCTTGTATGCACAGTCAAGCTTGAAACACATCTGAATGTGTCTTAGTGTGACAACACAAAGCTTGATCATTGTCAAAAGATGGCAGCCCTAGCTATCAGTCCAAGGCTGAGTTATCCTAATGACTTGGAAGTGCTGAAGCACTTGTGTTGATGAACAGTGTGGCAGCAGTATTGATGGGCAGTGTTGACATGGTTGATGAGCAAAGCAGAGATGTTGATGAGCAGCAGAACTGATTGATAATTTGTAGCAGTAGATGACCAGCAGCAGGGATGAGGAGCCAAGATTATGAGCAGCATTTATGATGAGCAGTATGAGCTGAGTTAACCAGCAGAAGAAGTTCTGACCAGAGGATAATTTGTAGCAGTAGATGGCCAGCAGTTGTAATGATAAACAATGTATTGAGCAGCTGTGATTGATGATTGATGTGCATAGATATTTGAGCAGAGATTGAGACTATGACTAGAAGTAGTGATGATGAGCAGATGAACAAGAAAATTGATGAGCAGTAAAGAGGATGAGCAGCAGAGATTGATAAGCTGAGATTGACCAGAGATTCATGAGCAGTAGTGAGCAAATGAATGAGAAGTTGATGAGCAGCTGACCAGCAACAACAGAGATGAGCAGTCCATGATATCTTGGCAGTATTGAAGAGCAGGTGTGTTGCAGCAGTGTTAATCAGCAGTATTGACCAGCAGCAGATTGAAGAGACAAGTGATGAAGTAATATAACAGTGAGATTTAATGTAAATGCGAGCTTGACTTGCATTTGAGGTTAGGATACCTCAAACCCTTCTTAGCAGGGTCTAAGAAAACCAGGCAGGGTCCTGGATAAAGAGTAGGTGCTCTATGTATCAGTAGGTGCTAATTTTGCCTAACGGTTGTAGCCGGACCAAAATAATACAAAAGATTACAAAATTATATTGTGTTGTGTTCTGTTGTGTTATGGTTTCTGATGATCTAAATGCTTATGCTATGTGAATGATGATAGGAAAGATGTTTATGATGTGATGGATAAAATAATGGAATGTTGAATTGGTAGTTATCTGTATCAAGCTAACTGTGAAAAGTTTAAAATTGGATTTACACTGATTCACCCCCCCCTCTCAGTGTTAACAATGAATTCAAGAGGTTGATGGCAATCATGTTTTCTAATGACAAGGAGTATCTACAACAGAGGTACACAGGAGAAAGTGACCCCAGGTCACATATTAAAATGTGTGAACAAAATTGGCCGGACATTCTGGAGGATGAATGGGTTCACCTATTCATTCACACTTTAGACCAAATTCCAAAGAACTGGTACACTGAGACCAAGTTGCGCAGAGGAACCATTACATGGCCACTTATGATAGACAACTTTGAACTCACTTTTGCTTTTGAATCTGAGTATCCAAGTATTGATCAGGCTCTAGATGTCATAAAGACTAAGATATTTGAGGACTGTACCCTATCAGTACATACTCAACCTAAGTGGGCCATCCAGTTAGAAGATGCGCTCGAGTGTTATAACTTCGCAGCAGAACCAGAGGATGAGGATGAGGATCCTCGCAGCATCAACATTCCGGAGTTAGAAGGGACTCACGATGTTGATGGACCGAAGCTACAGATTCCAGCCATCACAGACCCCATCAATATTAAAAAGATCAATATTGGCACAGACACAGAACCAAAGTTTGCCTCTATTGGAGACTATTGGGATGATGAAACGGTAGCACACATTGCAGATCTGTTACACGACTATCAGGACTTATTCCCCACTAAGTTCACAGAAATGAAGGGAATAGTAGGAGATCTGGGAGTAATGAGGATACCATTGAAAGAGGATGCTAGGCCAGTCAAACAGCGTCCATACAGATTAAATCCACGGCATAAAGAAAAAGTTAAGGATGAGATTGATAAGATGCTAGCAGCAGGCATCATTGAGCCCTTAGAAGAAAGCGAATGGGTTAGTCCCATGGTCGTGCAAGAAAAGAAAACCAAAGGAGAAATCAGAATTTGTGCCGATCTGCGTAAACTCAACGATGCATCACTTCATGACCCATTCCCGACACCGTTTACTGATGAAGTGTTAGACAATGTGGGAGGACAGGAGGTCTACTCCTTCACTGATGG
>LPNX011232726.1:154289-272853 GCA_001517045.1 Pseudotsuga menziesii
GGTCACACCAGGTACTATAGAAAATTCATCAAGGGTTACGCAAAGATCACAACATCGATGGAAAAGTTGTTAAAGAAAGATGCCAAATTCATATGGAATGAGGAATGCCAGAAAATTCTAGACACTCTCAAAGAAAAGATGGTTACAACACCCATCTTAGTATTTCCAGACTGGACCAAGCCATTTCATGTACATGTGGATGCATCTGGCATCGCACTGGGGATCGTCTTAACCCAGCTAGGAGAAGGGGGTATCGATCACCCTATCGCATACTCAAGCAGAAATTTATCCACTACAGAAAATAACTACACCACTACAGAGAGAGAAGGTTTAGCTATGGTGTATGCTCTACAGAAGTTTAGGCACTACCTGTTGGGTGCCTCATTCAAGATGTTTACTGACCATTCCGCTTTAAAGTACTTGGTCAATAAGCCAGTGTTAGGGGGAAGAATCTGTAGATGGTTACTCCTGTTTCAGGAGTATGATTTTGAAATCATTGTAAAACCAGGAAGATTAAATTCCGGACCTGATCATCTGTCGCGGATAGACTCAGGAGAAGAACCAAGTAACCTAGGGGACAATTTGCCAGATGCGCAATTGTTTGCTATTCAGATCGCAGATGAGTACTACGATGATATCATTCACTTTCTCACCACAGGATGGGAAACTGTTGAGTTTACTAAGCATCAAAAGAAATAGCTAGTTGTTAAAGCAACAGACTTCACATTGATCGCAGGGCACTTATACAAGTTAGGTCCAGATGAAGTCCTGCGCAGATGCGTTATGCCGCATGAGAAAGAGGCCATTATCAGAGAAGCACACTCAGGTGCCGCAGGAGGTCATTTCGCAGGAAAGCCGACTGCTCAGAAAATCTTAGCTGCAGGATTATGGTGGCCTACTTTACACAAAGATACTAAGGAGTTTTGCAGATGCTGCGATATCTGCCAGAGGGTAGGAAAACCTTCACGAAGAGATGAAAGTACGATGCGACCACAGATTACGCTGCGCGCATTTGACAAATGGGCTATAGATGTTGTGGGTCCTATCAACCCACCAGGAAGACGAACTGGTGTGAGATACATCATCACAGGAACTGAATACCTCACCAGATGGGCAGAGGCCAAAGCAGTAAGGAATTGTGATGCTGCTACAGTTGCACAGTTCATTTTGAAAGCATCATCAGTAGATTTGGATGTCCAGTAATTTTGATGAGCGATCAAGGCACACATTTTTTGAATCGCACTATTGAAGTCTTGACAGAGGAATTCCAGATACAGCACCATAAGAGCACTCCCTACCACCCACAAGCTAATGGTACGATGGAGGCCTTTAACAAAATTCTAGAAACTGCTCTTACTAAGATCTGTAACAGCCAAAGAAATGATTGGGACCTCAGGGTTAACGATGTATTATGGGCTTATAGGACTACATGCAAGTAACTTACAGGGCACACACCTTTTAGCTTGGTGTATGGACAAGAGGCTGTTATTCCTATGGAATATATTATTCCCAGTTTAAAAGTTGCTCAAATTACCGGGATGGCTGATACAGACACGATGAATGAAAGACTAGCGCAACTGCTTGCCTTAGAGGAAGACAGATTCATCGCATGATTCCATCAGAAAGTGCAGAAGGCACGAGAAAAAGCTTGGCATGACATGCACATTAAGAGTAAGACTTTTCAGATAGGAGACCTAGTGCTCCTTTATGACAGTAAGTTTATTAAGTTTCCAGGAAAGTTCAAGATGCATTGGTTGGGGCCTTATCAGATTCAGCAAGTTACAGAAGGAGGTGCCGTTCAGCTCAACAAACTGAACGGGGAGCTTCTTCCCACGTTGATTAATGGCAGCAGGCTCAAGCTATGATAGTGATAGACACCCCACCTCTCAGGCCTAACTCAGACAGTGTATGAAAGTGCAGATGCCCAGTGTAGTTGGAAGGAGGCATCACACCAGGAATTAGTCTACACCGGCAGATATTCTAAGTACAAGGAATCGCATGAGGACGGTTCATTTTGCGCAAGTATAGGATGCTTGCGGGAAAAAAAATAAAAAATAATTTATTATTATTATTATTATTTTTTTATGGAGTAAGTTGTTTTGCGCAGGTGATGCAGCGAGGCATCGCAGCAAGGCGATGTTTCCCCGTGCCACGTAGCCAATGTTGAAAAAGGACAGAGGGCCAGTCACTTCGCCCTCTGACAAGAAGTTAATCCGGATACGACAGGTATCCATTTCCCTAGATTTGGAAACAGTATAATGATTTTTCCTGATTTGGTAAAATCTTCGACGAGACTGGCGCCTGCACACACGTTTCGAGGGAAATTTGATCGGATTTCAATAATTAATGAGGATCGAAACGACGGGTGTTGTCTTATCCATGCAATTAATATTGTCGACGGGTCTAGTCTACAAGACTGTTGAATCACAGAGTATCACCTTTGTTATAAATATAAAGATCATCCATACGGAAGGGTTACTTTGGCAATTTCAGAGAGCTATAGAGCAAGTTGTAGAGTTTTCTTTGTGCAGAGATACCCCAGTTACAAAGTGCTAGTTTTCCCCAATTTCGCAGCAATTGCCCGTCCAGAGTATTGCACCGAGTGGGTTCTGTCCGAGGAGGAACCTTTAGAAGACATTGTGAGATGATTCCAGAGTGGTGGCCTCCAGTCTGCTATGATGACGCCGCCCAAGGTTATGAAATTAGGTGCATCACAGGTTAGACAGCCGCCAAGGATGAGGAGTCAAGCACGGGATGTAGAAGCTGTCATCAAAGTCTTTGCTGCAGAGAAGCAGAAAGACGAGAAGATCACTGAAGATAAGAAAGCCAAACAGAAGAATGACGAGAAGAAATCTCCAGCCAGGAAGAAAGTAAAAATGAGAAAAAGAAGGCAACGAAAGAAGGAGGATGACCTATCTCATCAGCTAAGAGAAGAACAAGAGGTTCCAAAGGTCAAGAATGAAAATATGCAGGACACAAGCAGCGTGAATACCTGGGGCGATTTGCTGAGAAGAAAAGTGAAAGGGAAAACAAACCGAACAAGCAAAACTTCAAGATGCAGACAAAGGCTTGTTCTAGGAATAGAATTCCTGGTTTGTATACCTTTCGCATAAGAAGGCTCCAGACTGAATGAAATGTTTGAGAAGGCTGGAAGATACAGATTTATATTTCCTCTGTGATACAAGTTCTAACCCAGATAGAGAGGAAAATATATCTGTGGAAGCCTTCTCAAGAGCTTAAGATCCTTCAAAGAGTTGCTGACCCAAGAAAAAACCTATAGACAACTTTGGAGTATATCAGGTCTCGCAAGCGACGAGAGTGAGAGCACGGCAATAAGGGAAGGAAAGATACGAGAGACCTACAAACTAGAGTTAGAGAAGATTCAAGCATCAGTCAAGCTATGCTTGAAATGACACAAGAGTGTGTCGAAGCGATGGAGAAAGAAGTCGCAGGACTTCGACATAGATTTACAAGGACTTCGTAGGAAGCCAAGGAGAAGCTACAGCAAGAGAAACCAGCTGTTAGTGGCTCAGGGGCGAGCCACAAGTAAGTGTTAGGGGACTGTTGGAGTAGGGTTCCACAGCTACAGGAAAAGCTGTTGTTTTGGAACGAGTAAGTCAAAGGTAACAGTACTTGAGCGGCCGAGAGGAGAAAGATCAACCACTGCACTTAAGGCAACGACGAAGACAGGTGGGATCAACTACCCTCATAAAGGAAAATGAGCAATGAGGCCGAGGTATTGAAGATGAAGGACAGAAAAGGAAGCGGCGCCAGTACCCACAGTCAGCACCGGGAAGCGTGGAAGACTGCAGGAAGCTGTGGTGTGACGGAAAGCGACAGTTCGAGTACAGATAGACCGACTGTCACAGTTAGGGTTTTGGGTTACTGTTGGGAGAGGCCCACAGTGTTGTAATGGTGAGAACTTCGGGCCACCTATAAAGGGATGTATTTTGTATTGTAAAAGGTTAGCTATTCAGCTAGTCGGACAGTCTGTTAGCTATTCAGACATTTAGCTAGTCAGTCGATGATCTGTTAGCTCATAGATCTTTTGTATTATAGAAGAGCTGAGCTCTGGTTCTGTTATTCAGTCTGTAGTATCTTACTGTAACCAGTAGCTGACTCCTAGAGTATGTATGTAACAATCCGCAGGGATTGAGAGAGAGAGAGAGGGGAAGAGTATATTGTAAGAGAAGAAATATAAGAAGAGAAGAGATCTAAGAGAGAAGGGCTCTCGACGGTGTGCACATCGTTACCCAAAAGATCTCAGCTACATATGAGGTTGCAGTGGAACTGTGTTTACTCTCCCAAGTTATAATATATAAACCAGTTCCCGTGGACGTAGCTTCTACCCTGGAAGTGAACCACGTAAAATCAGTGTGTTATGTGACTGCTTCATGTGATTGTGCTTTACTTAGTTGCTATTTGTTATCTGTTACATGAATGCCGTATATCAATTAGTAAATGTCTGTATGTTCTCATTCAGTTACAGCATTATAGAAGGTTAAAGGCAAGTTTGAATGTTTCAAGTGTCTGCTTATGAGTTTATCAGTGCTTGTTTCACACAGTAATAGTCACTTTGTTAAGTGATTCCTGTATACTTATTCAGTAAGTTAAGTATAGCGATGTGAGTGTGTTGAACTGTGAAGTTCGTGTAAGGTTGTTTAACACCCTGTTGGGGGTTAGCTAAGCTATTCCTCCCAGTGGGAAACCCTTTGGACCTTGAAGAGTCGCATTGGGCCGTACTATAGGAGATATCGCATTGACAGAAGGCGATATCCCATCGAAAGAGGAGCTGCGGTGCGAGATATCGCAGATGGTGAGAAACGTGGAAGGGAGAGTTTGTGCATCGTCCTAGTCGTTGGGATGTGATAGGAGTCCTCCCCCTATCAGATTCCACGAGGAAGGGAGAACTGCGACTCGCAGAAAGATCTCGCTGGCTAAGAAGAGCTGCGAGACACCAGGATGCTACAGAACCTGGTTAAGGACACTTGAGTCTTTAGCCAACCCATCTAAGATCACTTCGGGTGAGACTTCAGGCTGCTCTGCGGTTTGTTCCAGAAAGGGCCAGTGAGTTAGGGGTGTTGTTGGTACATTATAAGTAAACCCAGGTTTGCCCATAGTAACCAACAAATGGTTCCATTGCCAGTTTTGAACAAACTAAAGAGCTAATGTTCTGTTGGCATCCTACTAAAGAAGAACTCAACCAGTGGGTTGGGTCTACAGAAAGAGAATTTGCTGCGACAGAAAATGTCACGTCCCCGTCCCTTAGATCGGCGAAGAGGATGCGACGAACACCAATGCAACTGGGCAAACAGCCCCATGAACATAGACAAACATCAATGCTGAAATAAAGGCTTAACATGATGCATAACAGGGATGCTAGAATGCATAATCCATCATTCAAGATGCACATTTCAACATCATATAGTGGAAGCAACACACATACAATTCCAGCATTCCACATGTTCATTATTATCCATTGACATCAATATATAAATTGCAGAGATGAAGTAACCAGCAGCACTTATCTTTCAATGAAGAACTTGCCCGCAACCAGCTACGTCACTGTAACGTTCCACCCAACCATAGGCCAGCTTGCTCATCAATCTCTCAGCAATGATACCACCCCCGAGCTGGGCATGATTCCTCAAGGACTAAGGAGACAATGCAGGCTTACACATAGCCGAGGGGACACAAAACAACGAAACCAAACACTGCTGGGTTTAACAGGCCTTCAACAAGCGACCAAGCTAGCACAGTCCGAAGACCAACCACTGCATACTTGCAGCAATCAAACCCTTCACAGCCCTGTGAAGAAAGAAAAACAACCAGGGATAATCCCAACAGAAGATGAGGCACAACTGAATCCCACAAGGCAACACGGAGTTGTTCTTGGCCCTAACATGGCCAAAACAACTCAGCTACAACCGAAAACAAGGGTACTTTAGCAGCTCAAACACACAATAAAAACAATGGCAACTATCCATAGCCCACAGTGGATAAGAAATAGAACTCCCAGCATAACCCTGGGAGACTCGGCCAATGACTGTGGCCATCAAAAGCCCCAACTCATAGTGCCAACGATGGCAGCTATACACAGTCCCAAACAGCAGGGAAACTCAGACGCAGACCACTACAGAAAATGACTCAATACGAAAGCATAGTAGCCCAAAATGCAATTGGACACCACAGCCAACAAAAAACGTGGGGAAGACAACAGCCCCAAAACACAATCAATGAGCAAGGCTCACAAGTGGGAAAACGACCCCGAACAGTCTGTGCGTGAGTGCAACCCACACCAGACCACAAAACGCCAAGGAGACTTACCCAATTCCACTATGTGGAAAACGTGAATGACCACAGGTAAGCAGCTATCCTCCTGGCCGCGTGAGATCCAGCAGATCCTCTGCCTGTGCGTGAGGATGAGCAAGACTCCCACCCCTCAGCGTGAGTAAGAACAAACAACGGCCTCCACGTGAGGAATGAACAGACCACGAACCTGCGCGCGAGCAGGAAACCGACCACCATCATGAGGGTTGAAGCCCAACTGTGCAAGCAAACAGACAGCGGCCTCTGCGTGAGGAATGAACAGCATAACGCTCAGCGTGGGGAGGACGAACCGACAAGGTGAGAATGGAGTCATGGGTGGTGTGTGGGTGTGGGTAAGGGACTGACAGTCCTGCCACCCCACTCCCAAAGGCAATAAATGCCCTCAACCACTCAGCCATCACTCCTCAACCACCAGCTGAAGCATTAAAGAGGTTGACAAGGTTGGATGAGACAAGAAAATGTGGCAAACAAACAAAGGTGATAAAACATGGATTTTTCCCCCCATAACTAAGGTTTGACATCCCCACCCCTTATTCTTTGGAACCATGCCCTTTTATTCAACGTTGCATTGCCGTAGCTGGTTGTGGTTTTAGTTTATTTGATGTGCGTGTTTACATGATGCCACATTATAATGTGCCGGATAGCACGATAAACCATCAGCAACTATCCCCATTGCCGAGACACACACACAACGAAATCGATGGTGGGGCTTTTGCTTTTAGCTCCTCACCACGATTAATTACATTATATACATCATGCAAACGGGGTCAAAACTAGGGATGTGAACAAGAGTCCTACGTTGAGTACAGAGGACTGGTTACAAAAACAGATCTTCACAGACTTGCGTACGATATTTTTTGCGACCTATGGAAATGAGTTGTATGACTGGGTATCAAAGTTGACTGATCATCATATATTCAAGAAGAAAAGGAACATTGTCTGGACACCGGAGCTGGTTCAGACTGTCAGGAGCATCGATAATCCCATTTCACGAGCAGTGGACTTCTGGCTTGCGAGTGTGCTAGAAGGCTTCATCACAGAGTTTGCAGTCGAACAGAGAAAAAGCTTCAGCAAGGCCGAGCAATACTTCTTGAAAGGATATCGTGGTAAGTACCTGAACTCTTTAAATTTTTTCATTAAGATTCTATTACATGAAAAAGGAGTACTCGATGTATATTCAGATGTATAAGTTCAGTACATGTAATGTCACAAGAGTTTGAGAGTGATTTTGATCAACTTGGACGTACACGTAGTGGAAAGAAATATAAAGTAGATTTCAGATCTTCTGTCTTTGAAAACAGTTCAGACAATACTAGAGAATAGAGTCACAGTAATACAGAAAGAACAGAAGGGGGTATCCCTTACCACCCTTACACCCCACAGAAATCAACCGGGACTCATAATAATCCCGTAGGAACTCCATCTAGTAGCTCACATACAGTACATACTACCGCTACATCACCTGCATCTACACCACCGAGTGGTAGTCACATAGCAAATCAACATCCACCACGTAGAAATAGAATGGGGAATGATATGAAGTTACCTACCTTTAAGGGTATAGGGGCAGAAGACCCATAGCAGCATTGGTTTCTATGTGAAGCCATGTGGACCATTAAAGGGCTCCAAGATAATAATATTAAACTTGTACAGTTGGTCACCACACTTAGGGAATGAGCCTTAACATGGTATATGAAGTATACCTTAGTGATACCCAGAACGCTCGTACAGGTCAGGACCGCCATGATCAAAGAATTTAAGAAACCTAAGTCTGAGTCACAGTGCATTACAGAGCTCAAAGACATTAAACAGTCACCTACAGAGTCAGTATGGGACTTTGATCAGATATTCAAAGCTCTCATAGACCAAGTTAGCTTTGAGTTTGCACCGGAGCAGCACAAGGAATGGTTTATTGCAGCACTACTCCCCCACATTAGACTGCCACTGATGCAGCAGAAACTCCAGACGCAGGATGACGCGTTGGAGATGGAAATGAAAATAGAGGCATCACCTCTAGCTGAGACTAGTACATGTATGACAAAGCTACAGAACCAGTTAGCTAATCTCACCTTACAGATGCATGAGATTAAGAAAGGAAAAGAGATTGCACAAGAAATATGGTGTATAAAGTCTAAAGCACAAGGCCATACTAAAGATAAATGTCTAGTATTTTTTGAATATCTAGCAAGTGGGGCTCCTAACCCCTTAGCACAGATGCAAGGGCCGTGGTGTGAACTATGCAGAACAAGAGGACATCCACCTCAGCAATGCCCTTTACTTCATAAGTATGTACAAACACCTAAGAACTTATACTGTAACTTTTGTAAGTCCGTAGGACATGATGAACATAATTGTAGAGCTTATGATCTCATGGTCGAGAGAAAACACGACTTATACAGAGTCCAATTAGAGACACCGGGTCCAGCAGCAGGACCACAGCATGAACCAGCTCATGTTGGCCATGGAGGAGGATTCATAGGACGAGGCCGTGGAGGAGGCTTTGGGCGTGGAGAAGGCTTTGGCCGTGGTCATGCACCGATCACTTGTTACAACTGTGGAGTTGTAGGACATTATGCTAGGGATTGCCAGATCCCTACTACCACATGTAACTACTGTAAATCTTACGATCACGCTATAGAAGAATGTCCTACCTTGATAGCCAAGATCAGGGAACCTAAGCCAACAATACACCAGAACATTTAGCTTATTGCTGCTGAGCAGAAGGAACCAGAACTAAGAGTCAACATTGTGACTCGCAGCGGTGCTTCCACTAGTCGGACATCGCCGGATACTGAAAAGAACACAGGTCCGGAGTGGGTGCGCAAAGCCACTACTAAATCAACACCACTCGACCTGCAGAAGAATAAAGAAACATTTTAGGAAGCTAAAACTTTCTTTAATGACCCTATGCAATCAGGATCGTAGGTACAGCCGTCTAGGGGCATACCGCAGCAAACACCATGTGGCGTTAACCCTGTACAGAAATCACAGGCTACCACATCGGGAAGGTACGATGAGGATGAGTCGTCAGGAAGTGTACAATCCTTCCTGCGGAGTTGCTTAAAACTCGTGAGAAATGAGAAAGCTATCAAAGAGATTCAGTGCATCATAGATCAGTGTCAGCCATCCTCTTTCGTGAGCAGTGTGTGGCGTGCTGTTCATAATATTATGGGACATACAAGAACAGGAAGAGAGATGCGAATCACAGCACAAGTTGGAGAATTTGAAATGGATGAGGTAATCCTAGACTTAGGAACGGAAGTTAATGTTCTGACTAAGCAGACATGGGAACAGATGGGTAGCCCTAAGTTAGACAGATCACCTATCCATCTGAGACTAGCCAATCAGCAGCGGGTATCGCCACTGGGTCGATTACCGCAGGTGCCAGTTGACATTGACGGAGTTCGCAGCTTTACGGAATTTGAAGTTATAGAAATCATTGGCGATAGTAGACCGTACCCAGCGCTAGTAGGTATTGATTGGGCAATCGGTAACATGGCTATTATCGATTTAAAGAAGAGACAGATGACCTTCGAGGACAATCAGATTCGGGTCATCGCACCATTGGATCCTTTTCAGGGTCCTAGATATATTGAACCTATCCGAGTAGAGGATGAGACATGTAATATGGAGAGCCTCTATCAGATGACGACCAATCAGAGCGACTACATCAATCCAACCACAGAAGGAAACATTAGTTGGCGATGCGACAACTCATGTGCATCAGACTCGTATGTTGGTGTAGAGAACTGGCAGAACAGACTTTATGAAGTCTCAGCTCACAGATGTGTGTTTATGACTAAGTCACTACGATGGATTGGCACAAAGATTAAGGATACTCCATCGTTTGATGGCTTAGCAGACGTCAACGAATTTTTAGAGCAGTTTGAACAGGAAATTCCTCAGGAGCAGAGGATGTCAGTCATTGACCTTGCAGTAAGAGCCACACCTGCAAGATGGTGGCATGCACATAGAGAACATATCACATCATGGGATGACTTCAAGAGGTTGATGGCAATCAAGTTTTCTAATGACAAGGAGTATCTACAACAGAGGTACACAGGAGAAAGTGACCCTAGGTCACATATTAAAATGTGTGAACAGAATTGGTCGGACATTCCGGAGGATGAATGGGTTCACCTATTCATTCACACTTTAGACCAAATTCGAAAGAACTGGTACACTGAGACCGAGTTGCGCAGAGGAACCATTACATGGCCACTTATGATAGACAACTTTGAACTCACTTTCGCTTTTGAATTTGAGTATCCAAGTATTGATCAGGCTCTAGACGTCATAAAGAGTAAGATATTTGAGGACTGTACCCTATCAGTACATACTCAACCCGAGTGGGCCATCCAGTTAGAAGATGCGCTCGAGTGTTATAACTTCGCAGCAGAACCAGAGGATGAGGATGAGGATCCTCGCAGCATCAACATTCCGGAGTCAGAAGGGACTTGCGATGTTGATGGACCAAAGCTACAGATTCCAGCTATCACAGACCCCATCAAGATTAAAATGATCAATATTGGCACAGACACAGAACCAAAGTTTGCCTCTATTGGAGACTATTGGGATGATGAAATGGTAGCACACATTGCAGATCTGTTACACGACTATCAGGACTTATTCCCCACTAAGTTCACAGAAATGAAGGGAATAGTAGGAGATCTGGGAGTAATGAGGATACCATTGAAAGAGGATGCTAGGCTAGTCAAACAACGTCCATACAGATTAAATCCACGGTATAAAGAAAATGTTAAGGATGAGATCGATAAGATGCTAGCAGTAGGAATCATTGAGCCCATAGAAGAAAGCGAATGGGTTAGTCCCATGGTCATGCAAGAAAAGAAAACTAAAGGAGAAATCAGAATTTGTGTCGATCTGCGTAAACTCAATGATGCATCACTTCATGACCCATTCCCGACATCGTTTATTGATGAAGTGTTAGACAATGTGGGAGGACAGGAGGTCTACTCCTTCACTGATGGCTTTTCAGGCTATCACCAGATTAGAATCCATCCAGAAGATCGATATAAGACCACTTTTGCGACAGAATGGGGCTCATTCTAGTATACGGTAATGCCCTTTGGTCTTAAAAATGCACCAGCTATCTTTTCAAGAGTAGTAGTTGCTGTATTTAAAGAATACATCCATAAATTCCTAGAGGTTTATTTTGATGACTGGACTGTATTTGGATTAATCGACAAGCACATAGGAGATTGAAGACTGATGTTAGAGAAATGTAGGCAGTACCAGATTTCTCTGAACTTGAAAAAATGTATACTTTGTGCGCCATTTGGTATTTTGTTTGGTCACATTGTTTGCAGACAAGGCTTGATGGTAGATCCTGCAAAGATTTCCATCATTGTAAATCTTCCAGCACCCAACTCAGTCAAGCAATTAAGGACAATACTTGGTCACACCGGGTACTATAGAAAATTCATCAAGGGTTACGCAAAGATTACAACACCGATGGAAAAGTTGTTAAAGAAAGACGCCAAATTCCTATGGAATGAGGAATGCCAGAAAAGTCTAGACACTCTCAAAGGCCATCAACTGGAGAATGAATTTATCTCTTTGAGTCCAAGCAATTTCGAGACCTTACAAGACTATTTCTCCAAGTTAAAATCCCTAGCTCTTCAATTGAAGCACCGTGGGATTGAAAATTAAGACGAGCAATTGATTTTGTCCATTCTTTCAAAATTGGGCCCTAACTATTTAGTCTTTGTTTCGACCTTCCATGCCACTACACTCGGTGCAGAATTGGGAGATTCCCACTCTTGCGAATTTCATGGAATCACTGACTCGGGAGCAAGATAGATTGGTCTTGAAGGGTGCAATAAATCCTTCTAAAGATCAATCTTTGGCTGTTGGAAACTCAAAGAAGGATTCCAAAGGCAAGACGAAGGCCAATCCAAAGAAGACACCATATCGGAAGTAAGAGAAGCATAAGCCTCAAGAGGAGTCCTCAATCTCCAAGAAGAATCCACATAAAAACAAGGAGAAGAGTAAGTGCACATACGACAATAGGAGATTTCATCCAAAAATCTTTTGCATGAAGAAGCAAATTGATATGATTTCTCAATTGGTTGAGAAGAGCAAAATCGCTCTTCTTGAATGCGTAAAGAAGACGAAAGGAGGTTCAAATTCTGAATACAAGGAGAGAGTTCTTGCTTTGATGGAAAGCACTGAAATTTTTTCCCCTTTCATCATTGATTTAAGGGCATCCAGACATATGGTGTCCACAAGGGAGATTTTTTCCTCTCTTGATTCTTCTAGTGGTCCAATAATTGTTTTGGGAGATGACTCTGAAACTGCATCCAAAGGGAAGGGTAGAGTAGTTCTTGACAATGGTTCCTTCACAAATGTCTAGGTCCTACTACCAATTTATTGCTAGTCTATCATATGACTCACACCATATTTCCTAAGAAGGTTGTCTTTACCCCAAATGATGTTGAAATCTCTAAAATTTCCATTGGTAGAGTTATTGCCATAGGAAATTCTTATCATATCTCAAAAGGCTATAAGTTTTCACTTTGTGCCTTTCTCATCACCCTCTGCTCTCCTCACTCATGCCAATGAAGACATCAAACTGTGGTATGAGAGATTTGGCCACCTTAATTACAAGTACCTATTTGATTATTTGTATGAAAAGAACATGGTCATAGGGTTTCCTAACATCAAGTTTTCCAAAGGAGTCTGTGAAAGTTGCATACTTGGAAGACATAGTGAGCATAAGTATGAGAGAGATAAGTTTGAGTGAACCTCTAAGCCCCTTGAGCTTATTCTTAGTGATATTTCAGGTCCATTCCCTCATATGTCATTAAGTAATGCCAAATATGTCCTAACATTCATTGATGACTTTTCCAGGTAATGTTGTGTCTTCTTTCTCTAATTCAAGTCATAAGTCTTTGATTTTTTCAATATTTTTAAAGCCTTAGTAGAGAACCTGTATCCTCAGATGTGATAGTGGTGGGGAATAAATAAAATATAATTTCAAACAAATTTATGCAGATGTGGGAATCCATATGCAACATACTATTCCATATACACTTGAGCAGAATCGTGTTACTGAGAGGAAGAATAGATCTCTCAAGGAGATGGCTACCTACATGTTGGAGTCCAAACCATTGTCTCCAAGACTTTGGTGCAAAGTAATAAACTATGCATCCTATACCCAGAATAGGGTGCCACATAAATGATTGAATGGAATCACTCCATTCAAAGCTTGGAGTTGACACAAGCCATATGTGTCTCATTTTAGGATCTTTGGATTAAAGGCATGGGCGAGAATTCCTGCAGAGAATAGAAGGGTTTTGCAGCCCAAAATACAACCATACATATTTTTTGGGTATCAAAAAGACTCCAAGGGTTACAAGCTACTAAATATGACCAATAAAAAATCCTTCATTGAAATAAGTTTTCAATTCAAAGAAGAACCCTTGAAAGATGTTGAGGTTAGAGAATCCTCTGAACCATAACCTGCTGATATAACTGATTTTTACCATGATATTTCTGATTCTGTTGTTTCTGATGACAAGTACCATATAATTGAAGATCCAAGAACACCAACAAATCTTAAGTGGTATGTAACAACAATTTAAGTAGCTGGAGAACTTGAGGGTGATCCTCAAGATCCTAGGAGGACTAGATCTCAGGTTGATCATGCTCTTTCTGTCAAAGATCCATATCTTCCTAAAAAGTGTTTTTTGATGGTTGAATACGATCCTCAATCATATTAAGAAGCCTCACATGATAGAATATGGTTGGATTCTATGGATGGAAAATTTCATTCATTGCAAAAGAATGGAACATGGGAGCTAGTCTCTCTTCTCTTTGGCAGAAAACTAGTAAAGTGTAAGTGGATCTATTGGACAAAGTTTGCAGCTGATGGTGCAGTAGTGAATTCCAAAGAAATATTGGTTTCTAAGGGCTTCTCCTAATTCCAAGGTCTTTACTACCATGATACCTTTTCACTAGTTGCAAAGATGGATTGAATCATACTATTTCTAGAACTTGTAGCCTCCAAGTGCTAGGAAATTACATCACATAGATGTAAAAAGTGATTTCCTACATGTATATCTCAAGGAGGAGATCTACATGAAGTATCCATAAGGCTATGTCTTATACCATTCCCTTGTGTGCAGGTTGAAGAATTCATTGTATGGGCTTAAGCAAGCTCCCAGAGCTTGGTATGCCAAGATGGGCAATTTTCTCTTGTCACATAATTTCAATAGATGCAAATCTGACCTTAATGTTTATATGAAGCTAATAAATGGTTAAATTTTGCTTATTGTGTTATATGTTGATGACCTATTGATCGTAGGAATATCCATTGATCATATTTTTTCATTGAAGACAACTTTGCATCAAGCTTTTTCCATGACTTATTGGGAATACTTAGATAATTCTTGGGACTTGAGATCTCTTAGTCCGAATTAGGGATTAAATTATCTCAGTCAAAATATGAATTAGATATATTAAATAAGTTCAATATGGAAGAATGCAATCCTACAAATAACCCTTTCCTTTGAGGAGTGAGCCTTGAAGAAGAAGATCAATTTACTCCTTTGGTGAACAACACCTTGTATAGACAACTAGTTGACAGTTTGTTATATCTTACACACACAAGACCTGTTATTGCATATGTAGTGAGTGTTGATTCGAGGTACATGGAGCAACCACATAAGCTTCACTGGAGGGCATCTAAAAGGATCTTTCACTATGTGTAAGTAGCTAAGTCTCATGGGATTCATTATGTTGCCCTTTCTTCATTGGATTTTTATGGTTTTACAGACTTTGATAAACTTGGTGATATTTTAGACAGAGAATAAACATCAGGATTTGTTTACATGCTTTGAGGAGGACCTATTTTATGGTCAAGTAAGAACCAAATTGCAATTTCACTCTCTTCAGCAGAGGCCAGATATAGAGGAGTTGTGAATGAAACAACCCAACGTGTGTGGTTGCAAGGTATTCTTTTTGAATTTGGGATTGAAATTCATACTCCTACAATCATCTTTTGTGACAACTAGAGTGCAATAAATATCTAAACTGACCCAGTACAAAGGAAAAGGACTAAACATATAGAGATTCATATGCACTACATCAGGATCCTAGTGCATGATCAGATCATTGCTTTGCAATATTTCTCCTCATCTGAGAAAGTTGTAGACATCTTCACCAAAGAATTCATAGATAAGACTTTCAACCATCTCAGATCACTACTTGGGATGGGAACACATGATGAATAAGGATTGAAAAGTTAAGTTTCACAATTTTGTTCATGTCCATGTTTTGAGGGGAGTTTTTTTCCCATGAGGTTTTCCTTCTTTCCTTGGTTTTTGGATAGGTAGTATGTAAAAGGGTGACTAAGCCTTGTTTCTAGGACCTATATTTGTAATATTTCACATAATGTTAGGTTTAAGGGGGGGTGTTAGAATATTAAAAACCCATCTCATACATAGGATATAAGTTATTAGTAATTTTGATGAAGTTCATACGTGTTAGACTAGGTAGTTGGACACGATATGCCACATTTGGTCAACAATTGCCATATTTTTACTTAGTAGTGCACTTAGAAATATATTGGATTGATTCTATTTTGTTTTTAGACTATCTTAGAATAGAAAATGTACACTCCTACTTTTTTCTACTTTGTCCATCTTTTTCTACTTTTTAGTGGAAAAGGATAAGGCTAGTCACATGACACCTATCTGCTTTTTTGGATAATAGATCCTCCTTTTTTTCTCTCCAAAAATAATGATTTCATTGACTTTACATCACTCATTATCTTTCTCACTTGCTTTGGCTAATTTGTGACCACCTTGACTGGTTTGGAAAGTGTTTTTTCCACCTAGGCGGGTTTTATGCTTTAAGGTAAGCAAGATTTTGTGAGCCATTCAAATGCCTCCATAGGCTATAGAATATTTGATGTAATTAAGCACTTGGACAACCATTTCATTTCCCAAGTTTAGTTGACGTACTATCATTCAATATAAGTTTTTTATGTGCTCCATTTTTAGTGTCTGATTTGAGTGATTTCACTAGTACCGCTTAACAATTTTTGTGAGAGTAATTGTTTGTTTCACAGATATTCATGTGAATTAATTTTCACACTAATACCCCCAATATATCATAGAGTGTCAAGAATTAAAGTATGGTCCCACCCTGTATCATGTCGGTGCTAATGTGTTCTCATGGAATCTTTTGACAACCTATAAAATTGCACACATATAAGCTAACCGAGGAATCACATATATAAGGGAAGACATTTTTGTATTGCCTTATTAAATGAAAATAACTGAAATAACAACGAATCACATGACTGAATTCATGCACATGTATGGGAGAGAATAAAGAGACTAGTCTCCCCACCCCATCATAGGGTCTCCGAGAAATATCCCTCTGTGCTAGAGATATCTCCTCCTTCTGCATCTGAGCATCCCGCTTCCTCTCTATCTGAGCACCATGCCCCGTCTGTTTCTGAGCATCTTGCTCTCATTCTGGAGCTACCCATAGGATAGTCCATTAGCCTATATTAATGACATTTCTCACAAGAAAATAAACACAACTTCTTACTGTAAGTATCTATCCTGGTGACAACCAGGTACATCAAGGATCCTCTCAACTGCTGGTATGGTGGGATCCATATGAATCAACACACATTAGTGTGTCCATGTAATCATAGTCATCATGCTAGATATGTTCAGGATCTCGAATGTGTTCTTCCTTAACTTATGAATATTTCATCAAGTATCTGCCACACCATCAATAAGTGTTGCAATAATCTAATATCCTCATCTCAAGATCTAACTCCCTCTGTATAGGAGTAGATCACTAGTATACAACATCATGAGCAAAGTATCATCAACAATATATCACGAGGAAAAAATCTAACTAAATGAATGTGTACTTCCTTATAAATCAACTAAATAACTCTTCTCCTCTAGGACTAATATACTCTAATCCATATGTCATGACTACAACTTGAAACCAATTGCTTTGCATACTCATCGAAGGAATGAACATTTTTAGTAGAGAGACTGACATTCGTTGGAGCCTTTTGCTCCCAATCACCAATCTCTACATGAGATCATCTAGGCCTGTGGGTCATGTATCCTCATATATCTAGATGGTCCTTGTCTATTTGTTGTCATTGCTGAACAATCACGACTTCAATTTAGATTTTTCGTATTGTTACGGAAGTCATACTTCTTCCTAATATGTAGCCTAGGCTAAGAGTCATGCTCCTACAAGCTTCTTGCTTTTGATCGATATGATCTCTCTTTATCACTGGGTATCAACGAGATCTTTATGTCCATCACTTGTCCTTCAGAACAAGGCTCATCATTCTTTTCTTGTAAAACATAGAATATGGTATTTTCCTTAAAAGTCAAATCTCGTTAAATGGTTAGCGACACTACATAATCAACTTCAATCAATTCAATGTAATGACAATAGTTTACATAGTGATGTAATCATCTTAGCCAATGATTCAATACAACACACATATGGTAACTATCTGGATGTCTTCTATCTCTATTAGAACATACTATCAAGACTGTGCACTACTCTAAGCATGTTAGAAGGAGATATCATCATAGACGGGTTCATCATAATGTTGTGCAACATTATGGCTATTCAAACAACCATACAACAATTACTGCATGAGCATATTGTTCATCAATAAAAGAACTATATCACATGTGTTATCACATATATAGTAGCTAGGCTACCATATTCTATTTTTTCAGATACAGTACATTTTCACCCAGATCTCTTACATATGAGATGCTGAGATGAGCAGTTTTGATGGATCATTATTTTGTTAGTGGACTATTGTACTCTCCCATTTTAGGACTGAGTCTCATGACACTCAGATTCGAGGACTGATGTAGCCATTTAGTCATTTGTAGAGCAGTTGATGATGCCCATATTCGTTTTAGTGTTTTCTCATTGGACAGATGATGGTTCAGATGGATTATTTGCATGGTTATGACTCAACAGTTATTATATCGTGTTATGGTTATCATTACTCTTATACTCATTTTTGTGACATATACTAGCATTTAGTGTCATGATCTGGAGGTCATAAATATATGGACTTCGATGTATTTTGTATTATGTATTGATGTCCCTACTTAGACTTGGAAGTTCCTTATCTATACTCATTGGTTTTACCCTCCTTAGGGAGAATAGAGGTAGTCATTCCCACCATTGTTTTGGCTTGCTAGTGTTGGTTTCATCTTTCAATATCCCCACCCATCCATTACCTTCCAGTTATGTTTTAACCCGACCTACTACTTGAATTGTGGCATGGAGGACCTTTCCCCGCTAGAACCATTGTTGGACAAACTTCCTTGTTCATACTGTGTCTCGGCTCTGAGTTGGTGACAAAACTTGTCTTTGGTAAGTTGGATTGTATGCCTAAATAATTCTGGTCGATTTTCCTGATGTTTGGCACTGTGCAGAACTCCCCCTGGTCACTTGAGATGTTGTTGGCTAAAACTGAAAGCTCATGTACTACTTGTATTGGAAATGTTTATATATGTGCCCATGGAAAATGAAAATTCTAAAAAATGTGTTTCTTAACATATGTGAGCAAAGGGAAAGAGCAATGAAATGCTAAAATACCCCTTGAAGGGTATACGAAAAGGTTTCAAAAGCAATGGTTAAATATATGCTATATCCAAATATTGCTGACCTTATAAATTTGAATATGTCCCGGATGAAAGCTGCGATTAGCTATGCTTTTAAGCACTGGTGAAGTCCCAAAGGGTCATATAGGCCAAAAAAAGGCTATGGAAATAAAATTGATGGTCCTAATGAAACTAGATCAAACTTGATGTAGACATGATGCCTAACTTGAATAAGCACTCTCTGAACAACTCAACCATTCGTGAGGCACTGCGATTCCTTATGTTGTTGTTTGTCCGGCATGTGGTTATAGTGAGTTTTTCCTTTCCATATCCAAAGTGTCATGATGTTAAGTAGGTAGTCATCCTTTGCCCTAGCTTTGTCAATTTCATCCTTCACCCTTCACTAGCAAATTGACTACAACTATGAAGTGAGTATAGTCCTAAAAGTCTGTTTTGAGTAATAATAAATAAAACCCTATATATGTATTTGGTTGATGTACCACCAGTGAGATGACTGCTACTTGTTGTGATTGTTGCTTAAATGATTTGTAGAGCATGTCTTAACCTTATAACACTTGCAGCAGATGGATGATAGTCTGAGTTATATTCTTGGTATCTAGTCATTTACAGATGATTATATTGTCTATTGGATATGGTTGATGATCAGGTAGAGACCTGGAAAGGGTATGAGTATACACCCTAGATGGATTTGGACTCTCCGAGTCTAATGAGATAGTTTATTTTTAGTTCCAGGAACTTGCAGAGATGGTCAGGTTCATTTTACTCTTTTGATGCAGTTTTGCTTCACAGGATGATGTGTCTGAGTAGGGAGATGTTTTTATTGGATATCCTAGGGCGCTGTATGGGGCATAGGGGGTGCAGCCACTTGATTGTACCATAGTACCCCCATCCCAGAGATCCTGGTGGGCTTAGTTTGACAACGCAGGCACCCTAGGAGGCTATTTTGGTAGGTTCACATTTCCCGAGGCAGATTAAAAAATGATTAAATGGCTATTGAAAAAATCAATTTGGGCTATTGAGGCAAGGAAATGACATGGGATGAGTCATGATGTTGAGAGTGATGTCCTCTGCACCTTCTCCAACAGTTGCATCACCTGATTGGGCCCACACCTATTTTTTGGGGCATTTTTATATTATTTTCTGGAGCCTTTGCGAGCCTCACGATTTCCTCAAGGAGGCACAAAGTCAAAAAATTAAAATATTATATTATTTTATTGTGCCATGGGGAACCCAGAGGGAGTTAGTTGACACTCCATGGACCCACCATGTGCTTCATTTATTTCTTGTTGAGTGGGGTACCCTCTTTATGGGTGATCTAGTCCACTTTGGTACTCTATGGTTATATTGATCCATGTATTGTATGTTGAGCTCATCTCAACCATTGATTAGAACATTTTTATCTTTTAATCTTAGCCACTCGTTTTGAAAGTGGTTAGGATTTTGGTTCTCTCATTTCTATTTAAAGGAGAGAGCTTCTCATTTGTATGGGGTCTTTGGCTCTTGGATCTGGATAATAGAATTTTTTTCTTCTTGTGGATATGTTTTGGATCTCCTTTGCATCTGGTGTTCTTAGATTGTGATTGGAAAATCTTTTGCTTCCTAGCATTCGGGAAATTGTTGCAAGATCTATATCTTTTTGGGAATCTTTGTCTTGTCTACAGGAGGGCGACTTCAGCTTGGGCGTTTTTGCAGGGGGGCCTCAACTCACTTGGATTGCCTTCGTTTTTATCAGGGGGTTTTCATTAGTGTCATTGCGATATATGATTTTCTCTTGCTATTTTTCTATAGCATTTGTCTTTTTTCTCATGTGGCTACAAATCTGATATGGTTGACATTTGTTGTGCAGGAGAGAGGGCACATTGACTCCTTGGGGCAAAACGTTGGACATAGAAATTGCTCAAAGTTTCTCAAATTGATCGAGATAATAGGGATCATCATCATCAAGGCATCTACAAGGTTTTCCAGGTAAGATCTACAGGTTGGTTCTTTTCTTCCAAGATTTCAACCCATTGTACATGCTTTTCTTCAATTTACTGAAAACTCCAAAATATTAAAAAATCCAAAAGTACTTAATCAGGGAACCGTTCAATATTTGGACAAACCAATTATGGGTTTTGTAAATCGGGCATCCCTCTCACCATTTCATCTTCAACGCTGTCCAAAAGGTTGTTGGTTTTCCCTACATTTGAAAAACTGACTGTTAAAACCCCAATGCCCCTATTGAAAATTTGACCTTTTTCAAATCTGATTTTTTCCGGAAAGTAATCACTTGGGTTCATAGACCGAATCTCCCTCATTCTAGAACACCCCCAATGCTGAGCTAGTTGCTGCCAGAAGACCTTAGATCTGAAAAAAATGACTTTCAGCACCCTAACACTCCTCATCAAATTTTGACTTTTTCCAGATCTGATTTTTCCAAAAATTTTCCAACTTGGGTTTGTAGATCAGGTCATCCACATCCCATCTCTCCTCCAAAACTGAGTTTATGCCTCCCAGATTGTCCTAGATTTGAGGATTTGTCCCTCCAAACCCTAGCGCTAGCCCTCCTTCTGCTGGTTTCCCTTGCAAGTTGAATTTTCTGGGCCAAACTCTTTTCTGGGTCCATAGATCAGGGCATATCCCAAGTGGGTTCACTCTAACGCTGTGCAAATACTGACTCCATTTCCCAAGGCCCAACATGCACTGATCTCCAAGCCTAGCACTAGCCCTCTTTTCTATGAAAGTTGACTTTTCTTGAATGACTCAGGTATTTTGACATTGTCACATATTTCATTGAGTCTATCCCTTCGAGACTAGATAGTCCCAGCTCTGTCCTTACTCACCCTGCATTGGTTACATTTCCCAAGGCAGGAGTTATCTTCATCAGTTGCTAGTAAATCAACCCCAGATCTTTTATCCACCCCATAAGTAACCTTGGTTCCACTTTGGATCGAACTTAACACTTCCAAAACCCTAATCCAAAGCCTTGGCACACTTGGTAACATCTCCCATAGATCTAGGGTCTTCAATTACCTTACACCTTACTTACCTCAAGCCTACTTGATCTTATTTGGTGTCTAGGTTTGATCTCTCCTGTCGGGAGTAGATCTAGGTCTCCCCCTTTGTTGTCTCGGGCTTAGATAACATAAAGTGAAGACTGCCTTGATTGGCGTGACAACCATCCATTTGGGAACCTAGGCAGTCTTGGTTCCACCTCCTTAGTTGATTTCCCCTCTACCATCCATCATGGATCCATCATACATAGGCAAATGCAAAGTTGGTGATAACATTTTGGCTCCGTTGCCGGGGAGGTAGAGGCCTACCTTGGTTCAACATACCTCACCTTTCCCTACAACATATCTCTTATTGGTGAATTACTTGTGTGGTTCACCTGGCGACTCCACTGAGGACCGTACCCAACGTAGTAATCTTAAGTTCTTAGAACATCCCGTAAATCCTGAAGAGATCTCCACAACGCGACTCCACTGAGAAGTGAACCCATCCCATAAATCATAATGAATTCATATGTATTCTTGAGGCACATGAAGGAATTAACCAAAAACATGATTGAAATAAATGAAAAGGATAGATGGATGTCAGACTATGGGTATGAGGATGATCTCGAGCATGACTATGGGTATGAATCTAGTTATCACAATCTTTATGATACCCACCAACTTCCTCACCCATGCAACAAAGATTTCCCAACCATCCTGTGTTGACCTGTAAGTCAACATGAACCTAGAAGTCAGTCCCAGTCAAATCCTTATAGCCAAGTAACCAGAGCTCTTAGAAGACAAGACAAACGGTCTCTTTTTGACTTTTCTGAAATATCGGGGGCACCTCATCCTATGCCAAACAATTACACTAGGGGGATTCCCCTGTTCAATGGAAATAAGGATATATCTATTGAAAGTCATCTGGATATTTTGTGGGATTACATGGAATCTAGAGGTGCAAAAAATGAAGATGTTTATATGCGAGCTTTAGGAGAATCCTTGCAAGGGGATGTTCAACTATGATTTGATCATTTAGCACAAGGATCCATCATTGGGTATGACATGTTCACATATTTGTTAATTGATAGTTGGAGTAGGAACACTGATAAGATTTTAGAGTGTCAGTCTAGCAATGATTGTGCTATTGATGATCAATATATTGACAATGTGCTTTCTAAATTGGACCAATCCTCTCCTGATATGTTCCAAATTATGAGCGTGCCTGCAATCCATAAGAATGTTACAGAGTACTTCGAGAATAATGTTTCAAAACCTCATGTTGAACCTAAGAGGGATATCAATCAAATCATATGAGATACTCTGTTATTATTGCCTGAAGTAGTCAGAGAGAAAATCTTGGATTTAATCTGTGGAAGGGAACCTAACAATCAAGAAACATCCATAGTTGAGCCTTCCATTTGTAAGTCCATTAAAGAGCCTTTAGAAGAGCAACTTCATAGTCATTGCCTAATTGACAATAATTTGAGTCAGTATTCAAGCCATCTGAATCTGGATTCAGACTTTGATGAAATCAATCAAACTTCTGTTGAAGAGCAAATCTTGTGGTCATATTGTGATTGAAGAGCACGCTTGTAAGAGTGACAGGGAAACTGAAACTGAACTTATTGATATTTTTCCTTATCTAAAGCTTAAAGAAGAACAATCACATGATCATACGATTGTAAGTGAAATTGATCAAGAACACTGCAATGAGGATCCTTGTCCTGATAACATCGATAGAATTCTTCATCCAATCCTAAATCATAATATGTTGGTTCAATGTGTAGATACTGACCTTGTTTCGAATCTTGAAATCACTCCTGGAATTAATTTTTTTTTTCTTTCCTATCATCAAATTCTGAGATCAATTACTCTAAGTTTGGGAGAAAATTTTCAATCCACTCTCTAGTCCCAACTTTTCGAGTCTTCTTGTATGGGGTTGTCTTCTAATCAAGTTGTTACTTTCAAAATATTTAATCAGGAATTTAAGAATTATCACATAATTGGGGAAAAGGCACTTCATGTCTCTTCTCAGTCATCTGTAATAAATAATTTTTTTCAATTTGTAAGTCTGTATTATGGATGGTTGGAGAAGGTGTATAAAGATCAATTTCATCTTTTCTCCATTTTTAAACAACAAATGGGCTTGATCTCATTCACATTTTCATTGCATTACAACTTGTCCCCATCTGATTTTCCCATTTCTTCTGGAGTGAGTAGAATTGAATGTCCTAGTAAGGTAGAGGAGAAAACAAAGAACTATTTGGAATGGTTGAATCATGAGTCATATTGTCTCCTTCCATCAAGAGCGTGCATGCATACTTCTTATGATCCTGTCAGTATCTGGATGAATGAGTTTCTAGAAAGTCAATTTCAGCCTTGGCATGATTTCATTCCAAATCTTTCTTTGAATTTCAAACAACAAGTTAGAATGGTTTCAGTTTTCATATACATTACTTTCAAACCATCTCTGGATTGTTGGGTCATTAACTGTAAACAAAGCTCAAAGGATTCGTTCAGCAAATGGTTGCATTGGATTTATGATTTTACCTAACGCCTATCTAAATTGGTTAGAGTAGGGTAGGTAGGAACTGAATAATCCTTTCCTGGCAGTAGTGTAGAATCTTGCATCTTTGCCTAAAGCTCACCTTTGAATCTCTTAGTATAGTTTTGCTTTCTGTCTCTTTTCCTGCAAAATAAAAAATCAAGTTTTTCTTAAAAGTTATGGTTATAGATTAGATTTATTTTGTTGATGTATTTGTAAATTCAGAATGTATTCATCCGTATTTCTTATGTATTGTAACCCGGTGTTTATTCCGGGATGTATTTGAGTCATGTCATACCCCGATGTTTATTCCAGGAAGGTTCTATAATGTAAACAAGTCATGTCAAGTCATTATGGGTAACCCTCCTATTGGTCAAGGGTTAAAGTCCCCATAGTTATGGGGCCCTAGGGTTATTAGACTATCCTAGAGAAGTTGACCCTAGGTGAGTCATTGTAAGTCGGGGCAATAGTCCCCACCATTGTGTTACCCTCCTATTGGTCGGAGGAGGCAAAGTCCCCACAAGTTGTGGGGCACTAGGGTTATTAGACACTCCTAGAGATGTAGGATCTATTAAGTAATTGTTAAGTGAGGATGACATGTTGGAGTGGGTTTCAAGTGAATGAAAGAATATAAATAGAGAGTGAGCCTCTCTATTTATCACACACACACACACTCACTGATTAGGGCGCATGAGTGAGAGGAGAAGTTGTTGGGACAAGAGAGAGACTGCTGCTGTTAGGAGATCATCTTTATGTTTTTGGGTTTTACTTTTGGTGCTGATTCTATCTCTAAGGAAGTTGTGGGGTTTTCTCCTTTATGGTTTCCCCGAGGAAAATTCTTTGTGTCTCTTGTCTCTTGTGTTTTATTGTTGTGCATGTTATTCTCTCAGTTAAAGATGCTAAGATCATAATGCTAGCTTGAATGATAAAAATCTAACATGATATCAGAGCTATCTTGAGAAGAAGACATTATGCAGCTGTAGAAGCTATGGCTTCTTACTTTTTGGGTATCTCTCCACAATCCATCAGCAAAAGTATGCTAGGATGACTCTCCATTGAAGGGCGCATCTTTCTGTCGAAGCGGAATTCGATTCCGAGCATTTTCAATTTTGGTGCGGGAAATTAGGGCTTCTTATAAAAGAGGAATTTTTGAGTGAGCCTAGTATAGGATTTCTCTCCTCATGAAAATCGAAGTTTAGAGACCTAGATCAATATTTTTGGTAGGGTATAACTCCATAAAATTCAAACCCTAGTTTGACCCCGAGCTGGAAAAACCCTAAAATACTAAAACCGATAAGTTTTGGTACATTCGCGATATCTTGGGATTGGAGAATAAACAGGAGCTGAAAATTTCAGAGGCCAAAGATACAATTATTATTTACACTTTGTCCAAAGTTCAGCCTCAGATTCGCTATATTCTGGGAGATATGATCCCTCCAAGTTAGGGTTCCATCCTCTTCCAGGATTCATCCCTAAACAGGACACCTGGGGAGAATTGCTATATCTTGGGCTACAAAGGTCCAAATGAAATTTCTGAATATGTTATAAAAAGGGCACGGAGTTTACTTTATGTGGTCTATGTTTCAGACTCAGAATATGAACTAGTGACACATGGAAGTCCATACAACTTCGCTATGTTGAACAGTCCTGTAACAGGTCACCTTGGGAAAATGATCATACGTCCCAATTGGTGAAATCAATTATGATGAAACCTGTGGTGTTGGCACAGGGACATGTGAGGCTACCTCACTACGAAGTTTCAGACACATAGGAGAAGAAATTTTAGAGACACCATAGAAATAGTAACAAACATTTCTACAGAAGAAATTGGAAAACTAGGGCTTCCCGTTCCACGAGCTTCCCTCCACTGTTTTCAGAAAAGGAGTACATTGGACAACTCAAATTGAAGAATCTATCTTTCTATCCAATCAGATCTGAAAGATTCCAAGTTTTGAAAATTAGGGTTTCTCTGACAAACCCTAGATTAGCCAGCTCCAGAACCAGGACGGACACCTCAAATCGGTAAGATCTAATCTTTTGCTATTTGCATTTGAGGTTATCATTTCAAAGTGATCTATCACATCAGCTTGATGATAAGCTTGGTGAAGTTAACAACTTCCAAGCATGGAAGTATTTGATCTCTCTAAAGAAAATGAATTGGACACCTACATGAGTAGAGAGGGTCTAGTTCCAGAGGGAGATGAGGCTAAAAGCCTTACACCAGAAGAACTTGGTTAAGGCCAAGAAGATCATTACTGATTCAGTCACGGATCAACTTGTACCACAAGTGTCTTCCCTAAAGACACCGAAGATGTTTGATTCCTTGACCAAGCTATTTGAAGGGAAGAACATAAATCAGAATATGAATTTGAGAAAATAGTTGAAGAATGTGAAGATCCAGAATGCAGAGACCATACAGTCATACTTTACGGGGGTCTCTAAAATCAGAGAACAACTTGAAGCGGTAGAAGAAGAAGTGGAGAATGCAGAAGTGGTGATAGCCACCTTGAATGGCCTCCCAGGATCATGGGATTCATTCTTTCGAAGAATGTGTGCTAGAAGGAAGTGATTACTTTCAGCAGACTCTAGGAAGAGCACACACAAGAAGAAGCTCAACTAATAATAAGAGAAAATAATATGGGAGCAACTGAAGATCAAGCTCTCACTATCCAAAGAAGATCCCTCAAGCGATGAGGAATATGAAGAACTCAACTCTTGAAGAACCTCTTATCCACCTTAGCATTTGGATAAGAAACGATGCTATTATGAATGAAGAAGATGATGAAGCTGAAGGCTCAAGAAGGAGTCTACCCAAGAAACAAATAAAGATAAGTATTCAATTGTCATTTCATGATATTGTTTTGTTATGCATTTGTCTATATTCAATTAATGTTTTATGCATGATAGAATGTTTGCATTAATGACAGTATACTACTAATATGCAGATGATGGGTAAGTAGCTCATGGTGCTATACAACTCTCCATTGCTACTTATCTAGAATGAAACCTCTTTGCTGACATATTGGATTAGTGCACAATCTCAATGTTGTCCTAGTAGAGATGGAAGGCATTTAGAAAAGTTTCCGTGAGATATGGATGAATGTTGTATTGGATAAAGTAGTTGCATGATCATATATTTATGCATAAGAACTTGCTAGTATGAATATTACTTATGAAATGTTTCTAACCATACAAGTGCATTTGATTTGTAGGAAGGATCGCATACATAATCGCCTACAAGAAAAGAAGAATGAGACTTGTTCCAAAGAACAAGTAACGACAGTTCAAGATGAAAAATAATATGACGAATGCAGCGACAGCATTGATGCATAACCTTCCAAGAAGAAAGGGAAGACCAGTTCAAGAAGAATGATGTCTACAATGCAGTATCGATACATGAAGGGAAGTTCGTATCTCTATCATGCAATAGATGGAAACATCATGGGATACAAGACAAGATTCGTAGCATGAGGCTTCTCATGAAAAGAAGGCATAGACTACGGAGAGACATTTGCAGCGAGTGGAAGTTGAAACACATACATGATGAGCTTAATGAATATCTTAACATTTGCTACAAGGTTGAAGATGAAAGTCTATACACTAGATGGATACATAGAATATTAGTAGCATAGGAAGCTGCTTGTCACTCCGGTACAGAATGTTTCAGTGCATAGAGTATGGAAGACAGAGGGAGTATGATGCTCCGCTTGATAGGGAGTGACTACAGAATATCTTGAGGTTCAACATGGTACGACACGATGGAAAGATTACTGATGAATCTAGGCCTTACTGAGAGTAAAGTGGATTTCAACCTTTGCTTCAAGGTTGAAGGCAGAAGATCAGTGATGCCCTTGTTATGTGTCGATGCATTATTTTCTAGGTATGGAGGTGTGGTAGAGTGCGGATGGAATCTCCCTTGGACAAGGGAAGTATGCAGTAGAGATCTTGAAGAGGTTTGGGATGATGGACTGCAAGGCCATGGCCACACCTATGGCATCGAACATGAAGCTGTTGAGTGATGCTTCATCAGAAGCGATTGATGCCACAATTTATCGTCAGATGATTTATTCCTTGATGTACCTGACGAACATGAGACCAGATATTTTCTTTGTTGTTCACTTGATGGTTGCAAAGCATGCAATGAGGTACCTGAGGGGTATAGTTGATTATGGGATCAAGTATGAGGCGAGTCAAAAGATTAACTTGGAGGGTTATGTTGATTCAGATTGGGCAGGCAGTGCCATCGATAGGAAGAGCACTTCAGGGTGATGCTTCAGTATGGGATTAGGTGTGATCTCTTGGTTTAGCAGGAAGCAATCCTGTGTGGCACTGAGAACAACTAAAGCAGAGTATGTCACAACTTGTTCAGCTAGTTGTGAGGCAGTATGGCTGAGGAAGCTACTGTCTGATTTATTTGATCTCTAGATGGATGCTACTTGTATACATTGTGACAACTAGAGTTGTGTGAAGTTGTCAGATAATCCAGTGTTCCATGACAAGTCGAAGCATATCGAGATCAAGTCTCACTATATCAGGGATATGGTGCAGAGGAGAGCAGTGAAGCTCCAGTATGTTGCGACGGACGATCAGATAGCTGATGTGTTGATGAAGCCATTGGTCAGAGTGAAGTTTGAGTACTTCAGGGAGAAGCTCTGTGTTCTACAGATCGAGGTCCCTTCTAAGGGGAAGTGACGAGTTCGGAAGCCATTTTGACGAGTAGGTTAGATGTAAGGGCTGAGCCATTCTATCATGGTGAGAGGATTAATTCTTCCATGTCATATATGAGTGCTAAGCCATTCTGATATGAATGTAGGATTGGTTCCTACATGATCAGATATAAGGGCTATTGCCATTCTTGGAATGGAGATACCTGGTGAGGTACCAGGAATCCTCAGTCTGGGGCTAGGAGACATTCTGATATGATAGAGGGATGTGTTCCCACTTGATCAGATGTAAGGGCTGAGCCATTCTATCATGGTCCAAGGATTAGGTTCCTTCCATGTCAGATGTGAGTGCTGGCCATTCTGACGAGTAGGTAAGATGTAAGGGCAACTGCCATTCTCTGGGAGAATGGAGGCACCTGGTCAGTTACCAAGTAGCTCAGTCTAGGACTGGGGGCCATTCTGATATGACTGTAGGATTGGTTCCTACAAGATCAGATGTGAGTGCATGCCTTTCTGACGAGTAGGTCAGATGTAAGTGTTGTGCCTTTTTGACGAGTAGGTCAGATGTAAGTGCTATGCCTTTCTGACGAGTAGGTCAGATGTAAGTGCTGTGCCTTTTTGACAAGTAGGTTAGATGTAAGTACTGAGACTTTTCACAGATGATAGTAGTTGTGTCCTATCATGCTGGTGAATGCGAGTGCTGGGCCTTTCTAATGTGATTGTAGGATTGGTTCCTACATGATCAGATGTGAGTGCTGGGCGTGCCTTTCTGACGAGTATGTCAGATGTAAGTGCTGGGTGGGCCATTCTGATGAGTAGGTCAGATATAAGCACTAAAGAAGACCTACATGGTGGCTAGGCCTACAACCGACATGAAAAATGGCTAGCTCTGTAGAACTTCCTGTGATGAGAAGAATCATGAGATAGCACCTGTGGTATTGATCCAGATCGAGTGAGGATCTAGATCCAGTGATGATGGCTCAACAGTGATGATCCAGATCGAGTGATGATCCAGATCCAGTGATGTTGTTCCAATAGAGATGATCCAGATCGAGTGATGGTCTAGATCGAGTGATGATGATCCAGATCGAGTGATGATCCAGATCCATTGATGATGATTCAGCAATGATGATCCAGATCTAGTGATGATGATCCAGATCGAGTGATGATCCAAATCCAGTGATGATGATCCAGATCGAGTGATGATCTAGATCCAATGATGATGATCCAGATCGAGTGATGATCTAGATCCAGTGATGATGATCTAGATCCAGATGAAGATGACTTGACGATGAAGATGACCAGAGCTTGATGATGATCCAGATGATACAGAGAAGAAGACTTGTGCTGTTAAATTGTGTCGAGAGAATACCTTCCTAGTTAAGAGGGAGTGTTGATGTATTTGTAACTTCATAATGTATTCATCCGTATTTCTTATGTATTGTAACCCGATGTTTATTCCGGGATGTATTTGAGTCATGTCATACCCCGATGTTTATTCCGGGAAGTTTCTATAATGTAAACAAGTCATGTCAAGTCATTGTGGGTAACCCTCCTATTGGTCAAGGGTTAAAGTCCCCACATTTATGGGGCCCTAGGATCATTAGACTATCCTAGAGAAGTCGACCCTAGGTGATTCATTGTAAGTTGGGGCAATAGTCCCCACCATTGTGTTACCCTCCTATTGGTCGGAGGAGGCAAATTCCCCACAAGTTGTGGGGCACTAGGGTTATTAGACACTCCTAAATATGTCGGCTCTAGTAAGTAATTGTTAAGTGAGGCTGACATGTTGGAGTGGGTTTCAAGTGAACGAACGAATATAAATAGAGAGTGAGCCTCTCTATTTATCACACACACACACTCACTCATTAGGGCGCATGAGTGAGAGGAGAAGTTGCTAGGACAAGAGAGAGACTGCTGCTGTCAGGAGATCATCTTTATGTTTTCAGGTTTTACTTTTAGTGCTGATTCTATCTCTAAGGAAGTTGCGGGGTTTTCTCCTTTATGGTTTCCTCGAGGAAAATTCTTTGTCTCTTGTCTCTTGTGTTTTATTGTTGTGCATGTTATTGTCTCAGTTAAAGATCCTAAGCTCATAATGCTAGCTTGAATGATAAAAATCTAACATATTTTTTGCTTTTCAGTTTTATGCATTCTTATTTTTCAGTATTTTATTTTATCCACATATTGTTCTGACGACCAGTCTGTGAGCTTGGTATAGCTATGGACATGCTACATGTAGTCGATGACATTTTGGTAGCGATTGCAGAGCTGGAAGGATTGATCGATGATGCAAGAAGCAAAGTACGAAGACCCGAGATTCTGAGGTTCTCAAGCGTTATTTTTAGCAAAGCACTTGTCCCAGCTAGAGCCAGATGTTATCACATATATAGTAGTCAGGCTAACATATTCTATTTTTCAGATACAGTACATTTTTCAGCTAGATCTCTTACATATGAGATGCTAAGATGAGCAGTTTTGATGGATCATTATTTTGTTAGTGGACTATTGTACTCTCCCATGTTAGGACTGAGTCTCAGGACACTCAGATTTGAGGACTGATGTAGCCATTTAGTCATTTGCAGAGAAGTTGATGATGCCCAGATTGGTTTTGGTGTTTTCTCATTGGACAGATGATGGTTCAGATGGATTATTTGCATGGTTATGACTCAACATTTATTATATTGTGTTATGGTTACCATTTCTCTTATACTAAATTTTGTGGCATATACTAGCATTTAGTGTCATGATATGGAGGTCATAAATATATGGACATGGGATGTATTTTGTATTATGTATTGATGTCCCTACTTAGACTTGGAAGTTACTTATCTATACTCATTGGTTTTACCCTCCTTAGGGAGAATCGAGGTAGTCATTCCCACCATTGTTTTGGCTTGCTAGTGTTGGCTTCATCATTCACTGTCCCCACCCATCCATTACCTTCCAGTTATGTTTTAACCCGACCTACTACTTGACTTGTGGCATGGAGGACCTTTTCCTGCTAGAACCTTTGTTGGACAAACTTCTCTATTCATACTGAGTCTCGGCTTTGAGTTGGTGACAGAACTTGCCTTTGGTAAGTTGGATTGTATGCCTAAATCATTCTGGTCGGTTGTCCTGATGTTTGGCACTGTGCAAAACTCCCCCTGGTCACTTGAGATGTTGTTTGCTAAAACTGAAAGCTCATGTACTACTTGTATTGGAAATGTTTATATATGCGCCCATGGAAAATGAAAATTATAAAAAATTTGTTTCTTAACATATGTGAGCAAAGGGCAAGAGCAATGAAATGCTAAAATATCCCCGAAGGGTATAAGAAAAGGTCCCAAAAGCAATGGTTAAATATATGCTATATCCAAATATTTCCAACGTTATAAATTTGAATATGTCCCGGATGAAAGCTTCAATTAGCTGTGCTTTTAAGCACCGGTGAAGTCCTAAAGGGTCATATAGGCCAAAAAAAGGCCATGAAAATAAAATTGATGGTCCTAATGAAACTAGATCAAACTTGATGTAGACATGATGCCTAAGTTGAATAAGCACTCTCTGAACAACTCAACCATTCGTGAGGCATTTCCATTCCTTGTGTTGTTGTTTGTCCGACATGTGGTTATAGTGAGTTTTCCCTTTCCATATCCAAAGTGTCATGATGTTAAGTAGGTAGTCATCCTTTTCCCTAGCTTTGTCAATTTCATCCTTCACCCTTCACTAGCAAATTGACTACAACTATGAAGTGAGTATAGTCCTGAAAGTATGGTCTGAGTAATAATAAATAAAACCCTATATATGTATTTGGTGGATGTACCGCCAGTGAGATGAATGCTACTTGTTGTGATTGTTTCTTAAATGATTTGTAGAGCATTTCTTAGCCTTATAACACTTGCATTAGATGGATGATAGTATGAGTTCTATTCTTGGTATCTGGTCATTTACATATGATTATATTGTCTATTGGATATGGTTGATGATCAGGTAGAGACCTGGAAAGGGTATGAGTATACACCCTAGATGGATTTGGACTCTCTTAGTCCAATGAGATAGTTTATTTTCAGTTCCAGGCACTTTCATAGATGGTCAGGTTCATTTTACTCTTTTGATGCAGTTTTTGCTTCACAGGATGATGTGTCTGAGTAGGGAGATGTTTTTATTGGATAGCCTAGGGAGCTGCATGGGGCATAGGGGGTGTAACCACTTGATTGTACCATAGTACCCCGATCCCAGAGAGCCTCGTGGGCTCAGTTGGACAATGCAGGCACCCTAGGAGGCTGTTTTAGCAGGTTCACATTTCCCATGGCAGATTAAAAAATGATTAAATGGCTATTGAAGAAATCGATTTGGGCTACTAAGGCAAGGAAATGACATGGGAGGAGTCATGATGATGAGAGTGATGTCCTTTGCATCTTATCCAGCAATTGCAACACCTGATTGGGCCCACACCTATTTTTTGGGGCATTTTTATATTATTTTCTGGAGCTTTTGGGAGCCTCACGATTTCCTCAAGGAGGCACAAAGTCAAAAAATTAAAATATTATATTATTTTATTGTGCCATGGGGAACCCTGAGGGAGTTGGTTAACACTCCATGGACCCACCGTGTGCTTTATTTATTTCTCGTTGAGTGGGGTACCCTCTTTATGGGTGATCTAGTCCACTTTGGTACTTTATGGTTATATTGATCCATGTATTATATATTGAGCTCATCTCAACGATTGATTAGAAAATTTTTATCTTTTAATATTAGGCACTCGTTTTGAAAGTGGTTAGGATTTTGGTTCTCTCATTTCTATTTAAAGGAGAGAGCTTCTAATTTTTAAGGGGTCTTTGGCTCTTGGATCTGGATAATAGAAAAAACTTTTCTTGTGGATATTTTTTGGATCTCCTTTGCATTTGGTGTTCTTAGATGGTGATTGGAAAATATTTTGCTTCCTAGCATTCGAGAAATTGTTGCAAGATCTATATGTTTTTGGGAATCTTTGTCTTGTCTACAAGAGGGCGACTTCAGCTTGGGCGTTTTTGTAGGGGGACCTGAACTCGCTTGGATTGTCTTCGTTTTTATCAGGGGGTTTTCATTAGTGTCATTGCGATCTATGATTTTCTCTTGCTATTTTTTTGTAGCATTTTTCTTTTTTCTCACGTGGTAACAAATCTGATATGGTTGACGTTTGTTGTGCAGCAGAGAGGGCACATTGACTCCTTGGGGCAAAACATTGGACTTAGAATTTGATCAAAGTTTCTCAAATTGATCGGGATAACATAGATCATCATCATCAAGGAATATACAAGGTTTTCTAGGTAAGATATATAGGTTGGTTCTTTTCTTCCATGATCTCAACCCATTGTACCTGCTTTTCTTCAATTTACTGAAAACTCCAAAATATTAAAAAATCCAAAAATACTTAATCAGGGAACCCTTCGATATTTAGACAAACCAATGCTGGGTTTTATAGATCGGGAATCCCTCTCACCATTTCATCTTTAATGCTGTCCAAAAGGTTGTTGGTTTTCCCTAGATATGAAAAACTAATTGTTAAAACCCCAACGCCCCCATTGAAAATTTGACCTTTTTCAAATCTCACTTTTTTCTGGAAAATAATAACTTGGGTTCATAGACCAGGTCTCTCTCATTCCAGAACACCCCCAATGCTGAGCTAGTTGCTGCCAGAAGACCTTCGATCTGAAAAATTGACTTTCGGCACCCTAGCACTCATCAGATTTTGACTTTTTCTAGATTTGATTTTTTTCTGAAATTTTCCAACTTGGGTTTGTAGAAAATGTCACCCACATCCCATCTCTCCTCCAATGCTAAGCTGATGCCTCATAGATTGTCCTAGATCTGAGGATCTGTCCCTCCAAACCCTAGCGCTAGCCCTCCTTCTGCTAGTTTCCCCTGTAAACTGAATTTTCTGGGTCCATAGATCAAGGCATATCCCAAGTGAGTTCACTCTAATGCTCTGCAAATACTGACTCCATTTCCAAAGGCCCAACAGGAACTGATCTCCAAGCCTAGCGCTAGCCCTCTTTTGACCTCTTTTCCATGAAGGTTGACTTTTCTTTGATGACTCAGGTATTTTGACATTGTCACATCTTTCATTGAGTTTATCCCTTTAGTACTAGATCATCCCAGCTCTGTCCTTACTCACCCTGCATTAGTTACATTTCCCAAGGTAGTAGTTATCTTCATCAGTTCCCAGTACCTCAACCCCAAATATTGTATCCACCCCATAAGTTATCTTGGTTCCACTTTTGATCGAAATTAACACTTCCAAAACCCTAATCCAAATCCTTGACACACCTGGTAACATCTCCCATAGATCTATGTTCTTCAATTACCTTACACCTTACGTACCTCAAGCCTACTTGATCTGATTTGGTGTCTAGGTCTGATATGTCCTGTCGGGAGTAGATCTGGGTCCCCCCTTTTATTGTCTCAGACTTAGATAACATAAAGCAAAGACTACCTTGATTGGCATGACAACCATCCTTTTGGGAGTCTAGGCAGTCTTGGTTCCACCTCCTTAGTTGCTTGCCCGTCTACCATCCATCCTAGATCCATCATACATAGGAAACTACAAGGTTGGTGATAACATTTTGGCGCCGTTGACGGGGAGGGGGAGGGAAACCATTAAGAGTGTTCATGACAAGTTCTATATCATCCAGTGGATCTCTAATGGTGCTTATTTGATCTCCTAGCTTAGCGATCCTCGGGGAGTAAGAAGCAACTGATTCTGACCTTGACATATTGAGATTTGATAGTTGATTTCTCAAAGCAAGGGCACGATTGATGTTTCTATTTTCAAACAACTTCCTCAGATATATAAACATATTTCTAGCTGTATTATTCTGAGATATTTGAGGAACCAAATAGTCTTTTACTTAATCAACCAATATTATCCTTCCCTTAGCATCATTCTTCCTCCACCGAGTCTTCTCAGATTCCTCTTCTGGTTCTAGAGGGTTCTTATTGACAAACTTCGAAAGATCATTTTATTCCAAGATAAGAAGAACCAGAGACTTCCATAAGCTGAAATTGGAAGTCCCATCAAGCATATCTTCAACCTTCATTCGAATAGTTTTGACTACAAACTGAACCAGAAACGCTAGCAGGATCTAGGTCAAATTTGAAGATATGTCTCTTGCAGAATTGATTCCACAGATAGTTTCTCCCTACCAAAGCAAGTTGCAGCAAGGTAAGATCAAGCCAAAACTATGGACATAAGAGCATGATCCAGGAAACCCTATGTCTTGACCCCGACATGATTAGGTAAAAAATTGAAACTTCACCAAATCGGATTTGGCCTCCATAGAAAGATGCACCCTCTTAGGGTGAGTTGATCAATGCTCCTTTCGAGGTAATCTGAGGTTGCAAATACTCCAAAGTATGGATACCTATTTTCCTACCATGGATTCTTTTAGCACTACTTTAATAGCATGTTATATTTTGCGGATATAAAGCAGTATAACCAGGATCGACAAAATAATAACCAAGCACAAAAACAATAGTGGTTATGGAGCCACCTTTAGATAGAGATAATATGTTCAGAAATCAATGTACATGTAGATAGCATTAGCTTAAACCCCACTAAAATGTAAGAGAGACTTCTCCAAAGTGTAGTACCCCAAAATACTTCTCCTAGCTATAGTAGCGAACTTCTCCTTTTCTTGAGCGAACTTTCTTGTTGCTTGATGTGTAAAATGAGAGGAGGCACCCTTCTATTTATACTTTATGTTGGTGTGCTTTTAATTTACTAGTGGGGGTGACTTGTCTTCTGCCACAATAGAATACATTAAATCATTATATGTTCTTAGCTCGACTTGTGTGAAGAAGCCTTGCACAGCTACTACATCAACATTGACACGATACATGAGGTGCCATAGGGTTTATGGTTTTGTTATGATGATTGTAATGTGATACACAATGCACTAAAAAATTGGATAAATAATGGAATAGAAAACTTGCCACCTCATTTATGTGAAATAATAAGGAAGAAGGCCAAGAATGGTAAGAAAGAAATAGTTGAAGGTGAAATGAAATGGAAAATTCTGCATGGGGAACCAAGAGATCATGTTACAAAAATATTACTTTTAGAATCAACTTCAATATTCCATGTATGTTTCTCCAACTTTATATGTTTTGTGTTTTAAATAATTACTATCATCATGAAAGGTTTTGCTAAACATGTGTTTTATGAATGAAGGAACTCTTTACACCTATGATATCTCTTTTCTATCATTTATATTACATCATTTACCTAATAGATAGTGAATCATAGTGAAGAAACTAGATTTGATTTCATTCTCAAAATGGATCGGTGAGTTGATTATCCAAAAGCAAGCTAGGTGGTCGGATTCAGGTATTAGCGATTCTTGTCACATAGATATAGTGAAATTTTTTAGTTCTTTTATTAATTTATGTAGTATCCAATCTCCAATCAATAAATATGATAAACACAATTAGATCTACTCACAGTCATATTGTTGTCCCTTCAAGGAAGTAGAAATGGTTTCCATTGGCCATGGTCTTGATCCTTTTATGGCTTTCCTCTTGAAAGCCATGTTACTTGCTGGTGCTTTAGAAATATACCTTTTGATTATATTTATGTTTGTTCAAAGTATTATTGTGCCACTGTTACTGCCTCGTGGATGAAAAAAGTCAAAATAAAATGTGATTTATATACTTAACTAAACTTATTTTTTTAGTGTGAACTTTGATTCTTCTATTTAAGCGTGTTATCTCAACGGAAAAGCACATACCTTACATGCAAAAGGTTTGTTATAGCTTGATTTTCCACACCTGATACATCATGATTTGATGGCCTTTCCCTGTCCCTATGCAGACTCACTATACCCCATTTATTCACCATAACCCTGATGCTTTAGTTTAACCCGATTAAAAACACTTTTGAAGATACACGTGGGTCACAAGTCTACACCTCGCGTATACACAGCTTGCACCACTGTCACTCGTGTACATCGGGTTTTATGTTAAAAAAATAAAATTTGAAGTTTTCCCCATTAAGTAATGAATGAATTGATCCTTGTCCTTCTATATTCCAGGAAACACTCCAATTCGACCCTTCACGTCGTATTGAGGGGCTATATATTGAGCTATTATGAAGCATTGGAGGAGGGGAATTTTGGAGGGCAAAGAGATTATAGTGAAATTGTGCCCCATTCTTGTATGCTAGAGTCTGCATTCCTTTATCCTTGAGGAATACATTGGTGCTCTTTCCCAATGTTGCCCTTGTCTTTTTGAGCTTTCCATTACATGGAGGATTGAAGTGGTGAAGGCCTAGGTGGAGGGACTTGGTTTCTCGGTTCCAACAGAGGTTGTCATTTGTAACTCTGTTTACATTAATAGAAATATCTGTTTCTCATCCAATTTCATGTGTAATTATGAAAATCTGTATCCATGGATGTAATTACTTTGTATTCATGTTTAAATCTAATATAATAGATTAGACAATAACACATTATTTATCATGCTTGTATATCTCTTTGTTGTTGAGGACAAAGTGTAGGGATAAGTTTTGATCGAGAGCTCAATGGGGATCTTCTTCAAACGTCCGGTTGAGGTATGGTTCTTATCCATTAGTGTTTAGTTTCCTTTATGTATCTAGAATGCTGGAGAATGGATTGATTTCTGGTGTCATATTGTAAGTTGTGGTCCACCCCAATCCATAGGAAGTTTTTCTTTGTAACAGAATTGGCGACTCCACTGGGGAATTTCCTTTTTGTTGGGGATTGGGTGCATTTTTTGCTCGATTTTCTCTCTGTTTCTCTATGTTTATGTGTCGCATTTATTAGTATGTTCACTTCTTGATAGTCCCTTAAAGTAGTTTAGCTCTTGGCTTGCTTTTTACCACCTTCCTCTTTGTATACATAGGTCATATAACATTCAATGTCGTATACAAGTGGGTTGTAGTCTACACAGTCGTGTACATACGCTACTATTCCTTGAAAAGTCATGTACACCTCCCTTTTTGGTTGAGGTCTTGATGTGTGAAGTTGCTAGGTGGATTGTGAGTGTGGCTGAGTCTTCCTGGGTACCTACGATGTCTGTTGACTACTTCAGTTGTGACCAGAGAACTCTTTTTTATTAATTTTTCTTTGAAAGTAGTTCTTGTCATTTATATCCTTTTTTGTTTTTCCATTAGTGCATTATCCTTTTTAATCTTAGTGTCTTGCTTGGCTTGTGTTTACTTCTCAATGCAGGGACTCAGAGTTTTAGTGACTTTTATTGCATTTTCATTCATTTATATTGAAAATACAAAAATAATTCCATAGTTGAATATTAATTTGCATCTTGCATATGCATTGAAATTGGTTCTTGCATTAGCTTTGCTTAGATGGGATTAATGTTCAGGGTTTCATATAGGAAGGATTGCATTGGCATTTTAAAAGGAAAATAAATTTTTGTGCATTACATAAAGTGGCATACCATTTTTCATTTTAAAACAAAGTTACACTTGGAATTTTTTTTAGGTGTGCATATTTGCTTTCATTGCTGAGTCGTTGTGGAAATTAAGCCTGCACTTAGAACAATTGAACTCACAAAAATTGCTTGAAGGAATGCATAGATCCACTCAAATTGGAGACTAAAATTGGTGCGTAACGCAAAATTGCATTGAATAAGTTTACATCATCCAACCTTATAAAATAATAGGTTGTAAAAATATATAATTACATCATAGATTCAAATGCCTAAGGAGGCAAGTTGAATCCTCACAAAATCAGGCTTACTAAAAGTCACAAACCCCCCCTAGGTGCATAAAACACTTTCCAAATTAGTTAAGGAGGTCACTAATTGGATGAATGAGGCATGTCAGTTGATACATGATGGAAATTAAATATACTCATGCTTCCAAGGGAGAAAAAGATGGAGGATGAGTTGTGCAAAAAACAAGGCAGTTGCCATGTGACTAGCTTTCACCTTTTGCCTTAAAAGCTGCTGAAAAGTAGTCTAACTTTGGATAAGGTAGGAATGCACACTTACTAAACTGCACAGTTTATTGATTTGTCATAATATTATCTAGAATCTTGTGAAGGCACTCTTGGATTAATTTTAGGAAAGTTTTGACCAAGTGGTGCAAGTGGATGCCAACTAGCTAGTGTAGGACCTAGGAAATTAATACAAAAGATTAATTAATGTTTCCTAAGTATGGGAATGGGTTTTTGATTATTCTAAAACCCCCTCTTAATCCTGACGTATGTGAAATATCAAAAATATATCAGAGATATGGGTCCTAGAAACAAGGCTTAGTCACTCTTTACATACTGCTTGTCCATAAAATCAAGGAAAGAGGCAAAACCACAAGGGGAAAATCCTCCCTTAAATATGGACATGAACAAAATTTTGTGAAATATTGTCTTCAATCAGTATTCAACATGTGATCATCTATCCCAACCAGTGATTTGATATTGCTGAATGTATTCTCAAAGAATTCATTGGTGAAGATGTCAGCAACTTGCTCAGATGATGCACAATAGTGTAGAGCAATGACTTCATCATACTCAAGCCCTCTGATGTAGTGCATGTGTATATCTATGTGCTTGGCTCACTGCCTTTGTACCGGGTTCGTTGAGATTCGAACAATACTTTGGTTGTCACAATAAATTACTGTGGAAGTGTCATATTCGATCCCAAACTCTCCAAGTATACCCTACAACCACAAACATTGAGTAGATGCATTCACAACTCTTCTGTATAAGAAAGTGCAATGGAAATTTTATTTTTACTCAACTAGCTGGTTGGTCCATTTGCAAGCATAAACACATATCTAGAAGTTTATTTTCTATTAGTGTTATCACTTTCTCAATAAGAGTCAGTAAAACCAACTAACTCTAGGTCATATTTTGCAACATGGTGAATCCCATGTGTCTTTGTTCCCTGCACAAAGTGCAAGATTCTCTTTGATTCCATCCAATGGATGTTACATGGATGATACATGTGTCTATATTCCACACTCACTGCATAAGAAATATCAGGTTGAGTGTGAGTCAAATAGAGAAGACAACCAACTAGCTGCCTATACAGTGTGCTGTTTACCATAGGAGTTGAATTTACTTCTTCAAGCTTAACTCCTGAGAGGAAAGGAGTCTTGCTTGGCTTGAAATCCTTCATGTTGAACTTGTTTATCAGGTCTAGAGAATATTTGGAATGATGTAATTTTATTCCAAGGGATGATTGAGAGATCTCAAGCCCCAAAAATTGGCTCAACAATCCCAAATCAATCATGGAGAAGGCATGGTTCAAAGCATCCTTTAAGGAGACAATTTCTTTCATGGAAATTCCTGTCATCAAAGGGTCATACACATACAAAAAAATAATAATGATTGAACCATGAATCAAATTCAAATAGACATTTGGATCATACTTGCATCTACTAAAGTTCTGTGATAGCAGAAAACCATCAATATTGGTATACCAAACTTTGGGAGCTTGTTTTAGCCCATATAGTGATTTCTTCAACCTGCACAAAAGAGACAGATTAGTAAAAATATTCCAGATGATTCATATATATCTCTTCTTTGAGATCTCCATGTAGAAAGGAACTCTGCACTTCGATGTGATGTACCTCCCATTGCTTGGAAGTTGCAATGGCTAAAACTAGTCTTATAGAATCCATCTTTGCCATTGGTGAAAAGGTCTCATTGTAGTCAATGCCTTGGACTTGGGAGAATCAATTGGCCACTAAAATTTCCTTATACTTCATAGGATATCCATCAAAAACAATTTTTTTCTTGAATACCCATTTGCACTTGACTATATTTCTCCCTAGTGGGAGATTGACTAGTTCCCATGTCTCATTCTCCTAGAGCGAATGATATTCCTCTTTCATGGATGTTTTCCATCTTGGATATTCTGATGCTTCTTCATATGTTTCTGGATCTGATTCAACCATCAGATAACACTTCTAATAAAAGCATGGGTCCTTGACAGAAAGGGCACTCTCAAATTGAGATATAGTTCTTCTAGGATCACTAGGATTCCTAGCTAGTTCCCCAACTACTTAAATAATATTTGCTTCCCACTTTGGAATTGTAGGAGTTTTAGAATATACAATTAAATCTTCATTATCAGACATATCAGAATTAGAAAAATTATTAGTGTCTTCACTTACAGTCAGAGGTGGTGGTGGTGAAGAGGACTCTCCAATTTCTACTGCTGGCATAGGCTCTCCTTCAAACTGAACACTCCTTTCAATGAAGGATTTTTTGAGTGATCATGTTGATCAACTTATATACTTTGGAATCTTATGAATACCCAACAAATAGGAATTATTTATTTTGGGGTTCCAAATCCTTCCTCTTTTCTGGTGGAATTTTAGACCAAGCTTTAGAGACAAAAATCCTGAAGTGGGACACATCAGGCTTGTGTCCACTCCCAGCTTCCAAAGGAGTTATTCCATCAAGATATTTGTGGGGTACCCTATTTTGGATATAGGATGAACAGTTTATTGCTTCATCCCAAAAATTTGGTGGCAAATATTTATACTCCATCATGCAAGTGGCCATCTCCTTGAGAGATCTATTCTTCCTCTCAACAACACCATTCTATTGAGGAGTGTAAGGGATAGAGTATTGCATATGGATACATGAATCTTCACAATATTGTATATATTCATATTTGACATATTCACCACCATTATAAGATATGAGGACCTTGATCTTTCTTCCACACTGGTTCTCAACTAGGGTTTTAAAACCCTTGCAGAGTTAGACAAACTTTTGACTTATGCTTGAGGAAGAGGACGCAACAGTATCTAGAAAAGCCATCAATGAAGGTTAGGACATATTTGGCTTGACTCATTGACATATGAGGGATAGGACCAACTATATCATTGTGAATAAGCTCAAGGAGTGCACAGGTTCTCTCATGACTGAATCTCTCATGCTTGTGCTCTGGGTGTTTTCCTAGGACGAATCCTTGACATATTCCTTTAGAAAACTTGAGTTTGGGAAACCTATGAGCATTTCTTTGTCACACAAATCATATAGGTACTTGCAGTTTATATGGCCAAACCTTTCATGCCATATCTTGCTAGATTCATTAGCATGAGTGAGGAGAGAAGAGGGGTTTGAGAAAGGAATGAAGTGTGAGAACTTGTACACTTTGGAGCTTTAATCAACAAAACCTTTCGCTATGACTCTACCATTCAAAATTTCAATGATTTCTACATCATTGGGAGTGAAGAAAACCTTCTTAGGAGACCTAATGTGGGTCATCTGATAGACTGATAAGAGATGGAAGCAAGACCCGTTCCATACAAAACATTATTGAAGGAACCATGGTCAAGATCTATTCTACCCTTCCCTTTAATTTTAGTTTCAGAATCATCTCCCAAAACAATTTTAGGACCATTCGAATCATCAAGAGAGGAGAAGGCCTCCCTTGTCGAAACCATGTGTCTTGAAGCTCCTGAATCAATGATAAAGGAGGAGGATCTTACAGTGCTTGCTACCAATGCATGAAATCTCTCCTTGTCTTCAAAATTTGATGCACCCTCCTTCTTTTTGTGCCTTCAGGAAGAGAGATGTTGTGCTTTTCAAGGAGTTGAGTCAACATATCAATTTGTTTATTCATGCAAGAGCTCTCTAGATGGTATCCCTTACCACAGTATGCACACTTTATAATTTCACCTTTACCTTTCTTCTTTTGGAAATTCTTCTTAAATCTTGAAGACTCCTCATGAGACTTGGACTTGTCTTTCTTTTGATCAGGAGGCTTCTTTGGATTAGAATTCTTCTTGCCTTTGGAATCCATCTTTGAATCTATAGCAACCAAAGCTTGATCTTTGGAAGGTTTGATGGTGCCCATCATGACTAGCTTATCTTGCTCCCAGGTCAAGGATTCCATGAACTCTGTAAGTGAAGGCATCTTCCAATTTTGAACTTTCAACTTTGTCGAATGGAAGGTCGATACAAACATAGAATAGTCAAATCCAAGCTTCGAAAGTATGTCCAAGACTACTTGTTCATCTTTCTTTTCAATACCACACTATTTTAATTGAAGAACAAGAGATTTGGACATGGAGAAGTAGAATTGTAAGGACTCAAAATTGATTGGAATCAATGAGACAAGCTCATTCTCCAGTGAATGTCCCCTCATTTCATTTGTCTTTCCAAATAAGGTTTGGAGTTTCTCCCATACTTCATTTGGCGACGTCAATTCATCTAGATGGAAAAGAAGGTCTCTAGAAATGCTGAGACACAAGAGACCATAAGCCTCATCACTCCTGTTGTGCCACTTGATCTTCTCTACTGCTACATTGGGCTTAGACTCAGTTTCCAAGGTCACTTTGAAGAGGCCTTGCTCCCATCATAATCTCTATCAGTTCCTTATATTTGAAGTAGTTGAATGGAGTCAACATGATATGGTGAGATTGATCCATTTCTTTAGCAACTGCTCCCTAAACAAACTGAATGCACTCCATGGGAGAGTGATGTCGATCCTGCAAAAGAAATAAGAGAGGAGAATAGTCAAGCTAAAGAGGCTTTGATACCATGTGGAAATTAAGCCCAAACTTAGAACTTTTGAACTCACAAAAATTGCTTGAAGACATGCATAGATCCACTCAAATTGGAGACTAAAATTGATGCGTAACACAAAATTGCATCGAATAAGTTTACATCATCCAACCTTATAAAATAATAGGTTGTCCAAATTTATAATTACATTAGAGATTCAAATGCCTAAGGAGGCAAGTTGAATCCTCACAAAAGCAGTCTCACTAAAAGTAAAAAATCCCCCCTTAGGTGCATAAAACACTTTCCAAATCAGTCAAGGAGGTCATGAATTGGTTGAATGAGGTATGTAAGATGATAAGTGATGGAAAGTAAATGTACTCATGCTTTCAGGAGAGAAAAATATGGAGGATGAGTTGTGATAAAAACAAGGCAGTTGCCATGTGACTAGCTTTCACCTTTTTCCTTAAAACTTGTTGAAAATAAGTCTAACTATGGATAAGGAAGGAATGCGAAATTACTAAACTGGGCAGTCTCTTGAGTTGTCAGAATCTTATCTGTAATCTTGTGAAGGCGCTCTTGGAGGAATTTTAGGCAATTTTTGACCAAGTGGTGCAAGTGGATGCCAACTAGCTAGTGTAGGACCTAGGAAATTAATAAAAATATTAATTAATGTATCCTAAGTATGGGAATGGGTTTTTGATTATTCTAATAGTCGTAAAATCACTAGTTGCACATTCATTTCCTTGTGTAATCACAACCTCTAAAATTAACTCTTAAATTAAAATTGATTACAATGATTTTATTTTATAGGGTGCACCAACAAGCTCAGGTTTTAGAATCTTGGAATGGGATGTTGTGAGTAAACTTCTCCAAGACTCATGAAACAAAACAATTAGGTGTTTGTCTAGGTGAGAAGAGAAATCCTTGGTATATTTAGTGTTTTCAGGAGGCTCCTTGTAAACAAAAGTTAAGCATGAGGCAACGTGCACGATGGTGGTGGGGATAGCTCCCTACTACTTTCTGTTGAACGCTAGAGACATTTCTAGGATCTTATTCATATTTGGGGGATTTTGAGGTACCTTTGGTACTTTCGAGCTTCAAGATTTGTTAACCTTACCATATGGTAGGTCTTGCCTACGACTATTCGCTTGAGAATTTATTATATTGGGGTGACCTTAGCGGGTTCTTGGAGAGGTTATTCTATGAGTGTCCTAGCCAGGTAGGGGTCAAACAACACAATCACTTTACGCATTGAAGCTGAGGGCCACTATAATTGGTTACACACCTCCTCTTGTAGTGTATGGGAGTTCCAGGCCTTTGCTAGGCGAGACATACCTGCTGCATTGAGGAGCTCACTTATGCTCACTATTGGCTTGCTTGCTTTGACCTAGTTTTACTTAGGGGTGTGCTCCGTGTGTGCTAGTTGGCTTTAGGATCGTATTTATTTAAGTCCTTTTATTGGTGGGTCATCATGGATTGGTTTTAGGCATCATGATAATCTCGACGTTTAACATGATTACCACATTGTGATCCTCCACCTCCTCTTCGTAAGAGGATTAGACACTCTAGGTGGCCTCTTGTTCATAGAGGTTCCCACATAGTTCTTACCGTGAGTACAAATTCAGAATCCATAGAGTTCCTTCCGTCCCCATCGTCTGGAATCGGGGGAGGAGCCTTTGAGGTTCCTCCTTCATCTACTATGTGAATTCCCAAGACTCCAATTTGTACCGACCCTCGAGGGGCTAGTCCTACTACATGACCACTGTTTTCAGACTTTACAACTGTCTGTCGAAAATTTTCCTTAGGAAGGTCGAGTGTTGAGACTCAGTCGGTTCCCTCTAGAATAAGTCCTTTTATGTTCATCATGCCAAACATTGCTACTAGTATTCTGTCACCTGCTAGGTTCTAGTGTGGACCCTGGTGTTGGACTAGGGGGAACGACATACCCTTACCTTACACATCGATTTAGAAGTGGTCGTATTCCACCTTCTACTCCATTTGTGGGGGGAATTTCACACCCTTCATCTGGTCCTAACACCAGTTTTCATTCCCATGGGGTTTGTAGTGGATACATGAGAGTTTGGTCTACATATTACATTCCTTTTCATATCACATCGTCCACTGCATCGATTCCTTCTAATGCCTTTCTTACGACGAACCCTCCCTATGTCTCACATGGTCCCTCGGGAAAATATGATCCATTTAACTATGTTGTTCCCTCTTCAGTTGGTAAATTTGTGTTCGAAGGTTACGTACCTCCCCTGCTGTCTGGGGGTCAATGGGTCTATCAATGGTATAAATATGGTTACACGGTTCCTCCTTCTCAGGGAATACCTCAATACCAAATTCTCGTGTATCCTTATATGGGCCATATGGGAGGTGTATACTATCCTACTAGTCAAGGCCATGGCATTTATCATAATCATCCCTATGTGAAGCAACCCTTCCAGGGAGTATGGAACTGAATAAATCAACCTAGGCTCCAATTTTTAGCCACTTTGAATCTGCCTGAACTATCGAAACTCACCAATGATCCGATGTGTCATGATCCGATATAGCCAGTTGTTCCCGCCAAACTTACTTCGGACATTCTGAAGTTTGAGTAAAATAATGGCGAGGAACCTGGTGTTCATGTGACTACATTCCACTAGTAGTGCTCTTTGAAGTCATTGAACCACGATTCTATTCGACTATGATTGTTGCAACGCACCCTGATGTGTTCTTCCACGAAATGGTATATAGAGTTTCTTGGGGGCACATATCCAACTTTCAATGACTTAACCTTGGAATATTCTACTTTTAAGAATGTGCTTTAAAGCATACTAGAGCATGGGATACCAAGTACTTCAAATGATGAGATGTCACAAATTGTTGAAGAGGAGATTATTGTGTCATGTTAATTGCTTGAAACCATATTTCAACGTAATCTTGATATTTTTGGTTCACTTGCTCACCAGTGTTAATTTGTATGTCCTCCTCTTCCATGATGTACATATTTCCCTTTTAGATGATTGATATCTTAAATATATAAAGGTTCTGTTGATAAATAGGTTAAGAACTCCTCAATCTCAGGTTCTAATGGCTTCTCTCCATTAGATACGGGCCATGAGTCTTCAGTTTCCTTAGTATATTTGAAAAAGTGATAATTGGAGGTTTATTGATATTCTTGTAGGAATGGATAATAGGAATTAGTTTCTTTTATTTGGTTTCTGAGAAAAACCCATGTTTCAGAATATTTATATTCACCTCCATCTGCATGCAAATCAAGGTGCAATATGGTTGTATGGAAAAACTGTTGCTAAAAATCTGGGTTTGACTAGAATGTTGAACAAGCCTTGGAGCTTCGCATGTGTGATATGGGTGCGATCCAATGGAAATAAAACCATGATAGAGACATATATTACCAAATCCAATTGGTATATTTTTATTTGGAATCCCACGAATATTTCGAACTACTCCAACTACAAGTTTTTGGAAAACTTGTAAACACTAAGAAAACTTGTAAACAGTGGTAAAAACTTGTAAACATTGGTTAAAACTTGTGATTAGATGTATTTGATGAAATACCAAGTATAATCATCTTCATTCATTAAAAATGACCATGAACTCATCACCAAGGGTATGGAATGGCAATTTTTGAGTTATTATGACAAAAGGAGAGACAAGGGAATGAAAAACAAAGTGACAATGGTAAAATGGATGTCTAGAAATAATCAAGGCACCAATGTTGATGAATGAGTATCAAACATATGAATATGTCTTGAAGAAAGCATTACGGGTCGAATCAAATACAGACTATACAACTGGATCGGTCGACCATCGACTAGAAGAAAAAGTTGAAAATATACAAAGATCTCTGCAACATATAACAATGCATCACAATGAAATATGGTGCTCAACATTCACAATAGAAGGACATTCCAAAGATAATTTCCCGTACAATGAACAAAGGAGGTATCACAACAATACATACCAACAAGAATTAGACCAAATTAAAGAAATTCCATGTATATTCCCCATGAAAAGAAATCTAGATAACTTTTAGAAGATGCAGATGACTTACTTCTGTGATATATGCGACATATTTGAACCTCATTCAACTTTAGACTTCCCATACAAATCTGACAATATCAAGTCAACATGGTGTGAAATTTGTTGAACAACCCAACACTTCACAACCAAAGGCATATAGAATCTAAATACTAGAGCTGGTTACTTTACGGTATACCATACACAAACAATTGAGCAGAAAGCTCGAGATGACCACAACAATGGTCAACGAAACTGTAACACCTCGGTTTTGACCCCATTGCATTAATGTATATGATGTAAATATTAGATGAAATCGTGACAAGGAGCTCAAGGCCAAGGCCCTGTCATTGATTGGTGTTTGGTATGTAGAAGATCATGGTTGATGCCTATGGTTTATGTGCTAAGCCAATCACGTTTGTAAACATCATGTAAATATGCAATATAATGAAAAACCCACAGCCAGCTATGTCAAGGCAATGAATAATGAGATGGGGGCATGATTTTCCTAAGGATAAGGGGGTGGAAATGTTAACCTTGAGCCTATTTGGGGAAAATTTATGTGTCATGGGGAGAACCCATCAGAACTATCAACTACCCTCTTTCTTGTCTTTTCTTCCAAAACCATTTATTCTGCCAGAAGGTGGTTGAGGTAGTTATTGCTTGGAAGGGAAGAGTATGGGAAATTTCGAATGGGGCAGAGCACCCAGTTCTAGAGTGTTGTGTTTTGCTTGTAGGGACAAGAAAACACCAGAATCGTATGTTAGTTGACCCCTGTGTTCGCAGTGAGTTTTCCTACTCTCACATTTTGAGAGCTAGGAGAAAATTCATTCAATCATCATTCATCGCATTCGATCAGGGATTCATCACTTTCACCCCCCTAGTCATCGTGTAGAAGTGGTAGAGTAGTAGAGCCTCCTTCTGTGTATGTATCCTTCACGTTCTACGAGTGTGTTTCCTTGGACATTGTGGTATCTGTTGTGTTGCAGCATTACCCTGGACCATAGAGCGTATGAGACCCTAATACTCATGTTCAGAGTAAGCCAGTGATGTAGAGTCTCCCTTTGGTTGTTGTGTTGTGAAACCTGGTTCAGGTCTGACTGTGCGAGACTTAGGAATGGGAGAGACGTAGAATGCACTTGATAAACCTAATGTGAAACCTCACAGTAAGATAAGAGTGGCTGGTGAACCTGCCATGCACATCCTGAAGAGCACTGGAAGGGAAGGTGTAGCCTGAGGGACTGTGGAGCAGAGAAGGGGACACTTCCTTGTGTTGGGTGTGTAGGTAGAGGGGGATCTAGGCCAGATAGATCTTGAGAGGGTGTCTTTAGCTCTGTCAATGAGCTCACTAGCTTAGCATTCATTCCTACCCATTTCCTTGGAATCCTGATAAACCCAACTAGAAAGATGGTTTGGCTGGTAGCCTGTTAAACCATCTGTTGGCTTGGCTGTGTCTGTTGCATCCGACTTGGTAAGTAACCTTTGGCTGGACAGTCTGATAAACCCAACTACTAATGCTGGCTTGGCTAGGTAGCCTGATAAACCCAGCAGTGAGATGGTTTGACTGTGAACAGTCTGATAAACCCATATGTTGGCTTGACAGGTCCTTAAAGGTGAATGTTGGCTTGACTGTGAACAGTCTGTGAAACCCAACTATGAGATGGCTTGGATGAGTGGCCTGTGAAACCCATATGAGGGATTTTTTTCCCTTGCAGCCTGATAAACCCAACTGTGTTGGCTTGGCTGAGTGTTATTGTACCCTGGCTATGTATGAGTCTGCTAGTGTTCCTTTATCCTTGTAGGAAATCATGCCCAACTCAGGGGTGGTAGTGTTGCTGAGAGATTAAGGAGCACACTGGCCTATGGTTGGGTGGAACGTTGCAGCGACATAGCTGGTTGCGGGACAAGATTTGTTCAAGATAAGTGTTCTTGTCCACATAATTCTATGTAATTGTAATGCTTGCATTGTATTTGCTTGATGGAATGTGATGAACATGTTGCTATGTTGAGTTATGCTTTGTTTCCTGAGTAATTGCAATTATAGGCATCTATGTAGGTTTTTCCTTCAATGCATTTTACTAAGTTGCAGGGTAGATTGGCTAGTTTGGTAATGTCCTAGATGATCAGATCGATCCAAGAATTCACCTGAGAAGTTGAGTTTTCTGCTAGAAATCCTCATTTGCGCAGTTTATGGGATGCAGGATGCGGAACGTCGTTTCACAGATTGTGGTTTCCGCAGATTTTCCTTCCGCAACTTGCGGAATGCGGGATGCGGAATGTCGTTTCATAGATTTTGGGTTCTGCATATTTTCTTTTCGCAACTTGTGGGATGCGGGATGTGGGATCGCGGTGTTGTGGTTTCCATATTTCCAATCCCGCAAGTTAAGTTTCCGCGCCGTCGATCTTCGCTGGATGATTCTCCGGTGTTGATCTATTTACGATGCGGGATGCAGGAAGGGAGATCGAGATTTTGTGTAACTTTCGACCCCGCATCTTGGGCTTTCCGCACCATTGATTTTTGCGGGTGAATTCTGAACTGTTGAATTAGATCTGGTCTACGGGATCATTTACAATCGTTGATTTCGTTACGTTTTCTCTCCATCGTCCGATCTCCTATGAGATCTTTCCTTGCAGATTGTTGAACTGATCTATGGAGGATGGGAGGGAGCGTGACAATGTTGGAACTGTCGAGCTATGGTTCACGACCATGCCCTATGTTTCGATGAACAACGAAGGTTCTAGATGAAAATTTTATTTCCACATAATGATGGGGTATGGGTGCATGACAGAAACAATGATAACAATCAATAGGGAGGATGCAACAATTGTGGAAGAAATAAAAATCGAAGCTACCGACCACCTAGATGAAGTAAATCACGATGCTCTGTGTGTCACAATGAGGATCATCTAAGCCCTGACTATCCATGGAAAGATAGAATAGATTCCCAGGGTATTTTTTATGGGTTCTAATAGTATACTTAAGTATAGTATTCTAGGCGATTATTTTGGATTGAAATAATCATATATATAGATAGGTAGGTGAATATTAACTATGAAACATACAATTTACTACTAAAACTTGTAAGTTTTGGCGAATATTATCATAAAAAAACATATTTTATGTATATATAGGTGATATTAGAGAGTAAAAATGACCAAATTACAAATTTATTTTTTGAAAAGACCCCAAAAAATAGCTAATTGGCGAAATTTTGCCCCTAAAGTTTTCCTTGGAATAGACTTGAAGTTCTGCACAAAATGTGGTGTTGGATAGAATATATTAGAATATTGTTCCATAATGCTTGATGCACTTAATAAAAGAAGAAATGTTAATGTCTTGTCTTGTGTTCCTAAAAATGATGCAACTATTACTAAAAATTTGCAAATTATTACCAGACAAGGCACACAAATTGGAGGAGATAATGATCAGATTGAAAAAATAAAAAGAAAGCAAGAAGATTATCATAACCCATGAAGGGATACACAAGTATTTAATAATGCATAAGAAATGTTCATGCAATTTGCATATGAAGAAATTAATGAATAAAGTAGAAATAAAGCACTTAATGAGTTATTTCACTTACTAACTAAAAAAGAAATTATTGCACGATTAATTGAATTAATGCAACCCATCAGAAATAACCCTAAAAGCAATATACCTGCTAAAAATATGTGCACACTAACTCAAAGAGATAAAAGTAACATTGACCCTCTCATCGACCTAGAAGTTGAAGGGTTTTGTATCAAACAAGTCGTCCTCGAATTCGGGTCACAACCAAATATAACAACAAGATCGATGTGGCAAAAAATTGGCCGGCCTCAATTATTTTAATTAGGAATTTATCTCAAGTTAGCAGATTAAGGATTGCTTGAACCAATTGGAGTATGGAAAAATTTTAAAATCTCAATCATGGGGACTGGCACAACTATGGAATTTGAAATTATTGACCCTTAGGAAGGATCCAAATATTTCCCTGCATTGGTTGGTCGACCGTGGGGACGCAAAATGAAATCATCTATCTCCCTATAAAAAGAGAGAATTAAGCTAAAAGGAGAAGGACAGAGAGTTATTGAAATGATCAATCCATCTCAAGGGAAACCTTGGGCAAAACGAGATGATACCAATGATGACATCCAATGACTATATCAAATATTCTAGAATAAAAAAAATACTGTTGAACCTAAAAACTACGGAGAGCTCTATTTAGGAAGACTGATGTCAGTTGAATATAAATCTGACCCTGAACTCTATGATTGGAAAATGGAAAATTATGAAGTACAAGCACGAGAATGTTGGTTAGTCTGTGATACCCTGGTTTTGACCCCATGGTATTGAATTGCATATGATGTAAATAACATTAATAAATCGTGGCGTGGAGCTCAAGGCAAAGGCCCCACCATGGATTTAGTGTTTTATGTTTTGGAAATTAAAATCGATGCCGACAGTTTATGTGCTAACCAAGCACAATATGTTTTGAGACATCATGTAACTATGCAATTAATAAAAATACCACAACTAGCTATGCTCCACAACATTAAAGAGATGGGGGCATGATTTCACAAGGAACAGGGGGAGGAACATTCAAACCCTTGAGCCAATGGGGAAAAGCCAAATGTCTAAGGGAGAATCCATAAAGTTGTCAAATACCCATTTTGTTTTTTGTGCCCAACCATTTAGAAATTGGTTGGGCAATTTAATGCATGGCATGGGAAGAGTATGGGAGTCAAATTTGAATTTGGGAAGCCACCCATTTTTGGAAAACGTGTTTTTGACTTCTTGGGAAAGTAAATGCTCGGAAATGCATTCCCAAGCCATTATTCACCCACATATTTCATTCCTCACCCATTCTCATGGAGTTTGGGCTCTCTCATGGAGTTGAAGCTCGCTGAGCTCTTCCCTTCACGTTTTTGGTTGTTGTTTCCTCATTACCCGGTAGGGAAAACCCGTTTTTGGTTGCACAGGGAATGGTAGAAGAGACCCACGATTTTTGGGTGTTTGAAGAGGCCATTTATTCCCAGTGAGAAATATGGGAGTTTCCCTCACGATTTGCTTCCATTTCTTCATTTTTCCATGCCCATAAAATCCGTTTTTGTGTTGTTGTGTGAATGGCTAGCAGAGATCCCCATTTTGGGTGTTTGTTGAGGTCAGATTTTCTCCCAAAATGTCCATAAGTGCTGTCTGAATTTGGATCCATGTTTTGGGTGTCCAGGGAAGTCATTTTTGCCCCTGTAATTCCCAAGAACGTTTGCTGAAATCGGTTTTTGGTTCCCAGGGTGTTTTTCACCATTTTACCAATCCATTTTTGTTTGAGGAATGTATTTCCTTCATGCCCAACAATCATATTTTGCTGTGAAGTGAGTCCTTGTGTTGGCTTGGCTGAGTAAGTCCAAGAAACCCACCCATTAGATGGTATGACAATGTTTGGGTGGTTGTTGGCTTGGCTGAGTAAGTCCAAGGAACTCGTGTGTAATGCCCCGGTTTTGACCCCGTTACAATAGATGTATATGATGTATATATTGTAATGATCATGGTGTGGAGCTAAAGGCCAAGGCCCCGCCATTGATCGGTAATGCTATGTTTTGGATTTAATTATCACCGAAGGTCTATCGGGGCATGCGGCATATAATATGTTGGCCATCATGTAAATATGCATCATAATTAATGGACACAACCAGCTACGGTCGTGGCAACTAAATCGAATGGGGCATGATTTCCTAAGGATAAGGGGGGCGTGAAATATTTAACCTATGGGCCAATGGGGAAAAGCCAAATGTCTATGAGAAAACCCACCAAACTGTCAACTACCTTTCTTGTCTTTTTCCCCAATCATTTATTTCTGCCAGAATGTGGTTGAGTTAGTTATTGCATGGAATGGGAAGAGTATGGGAAACCAAATTCGAATTGGGCAGAGAACCATTTTTGGAAAAACGTGTTCTGACTTCCTTGGCAAGGAAAATGCCCAAAAACGTAGGCCATTCTACCATACATCCACGTTTTCCATTTTCCTCACCATTCTCCTTCACGTTGGGGCTTTTGGGAGCAGCTGGAGTTTTTCCTGTGTTTTTCCTTCCACGTTTTTGGCTGTTGGCTTCATTTTCCCATGGATGGGAGGGCGTTTTTGTAGTGCTGGGGATCGGGTTGTTTTTCCTCACGTTTTTGGAGCTGCTGGTGCATTTTCCATTCACGTTTTTGGGAGTTTCATGTGTTTTTACCATGGCTGTGAAGAGCCATTCACGTTTTTGGCTGTCTCACTGACTGTTGGTCTCACACATAGACTATTTGGGGCGTTTTCCCCTGTTGTGAGTTGTGCTCACTGATAAGCTTCAGGACTGTGTGTTTTCCCCCATGTTGTGAGCCATTTTTGCTGTTACGTTTGGGGATTTGCTGTATGATTGCTTGGGAGTCATTTTTCCCTGTTTAAGCTGTGAGAGCTGAATTAATTGCCAGAGTGCAATTGTTGGTCTTCGAACTGTATTGGGAGCAGGGATGTGGGCTGAGTTTTGCTTGATAAACCTGGTGGCTAGAACCACACAGACAGAGCTAGAGGGCTGACCTTCTTCTCCATCACCCCTGAATAGCACTGGAAGGGAATGCAGGGCCTGAGGGACTGTGTAGCAGAGAAGGGACTGATTCCTTGTGTTGGGTGTGGATGGGTGTTTTTAGAGGTCAGGCTAGTTCTGGTGTGGGTATTCTTGGCTCTGTAATGAGCTCACCAGCTTAGCAATTTTCCTTCTCCAACTCCTGGATGGCCTGATAAACCCAACTTATTTGGCTTGGCTGTGTTTTGGTTACCTTTGGCTATGTGTCAGCCTGCTAGTTCCCTTATTCCTTGGAGAATCATGCCCAGCTCGGGGGTGGCAGCGCTGCTGAGAGATTAAGGAGCACGCTGGCCTATGGTTGGGTGGAACGTTGCAGCGACGTAGCTGGTTGCGGATCGAGTTCCTCATAAGATAAGTGATCTTGTGTATTTTACCTCTGCAATTCTATATTTACTGTTAATGAAAATGAAATGAACATGTTGAAATAATGATTGTGTGAATGCATGTGTTTCCACTGTGCAAGATGAATTAATTAAGCTGTGTATGATGAACAATTGAATTTGTGCATGCTACACTGTCATGCATTCTTCTCAGCATTCTGTTTTAGCATTTCAACATTGTATTTATGCCTGTACATGTTCATGGGGCTCTTAGCCCGGTCTGATAAAGCTAGTGGAGTCGCGTCCTCTTTGCCGGTCGGAGGCTTGGGGACGTGACATCGTGTGTCATTGGCTTATTGCATTAGCGGTTTGTGAAACCCAACCGTGTGTTGGCTTGACTGTGGATGTATGGTCTTGTTGTGTGTAAGTATGTAGTTCCCTTATTCCTGGTGGGAATCATGCCCAACTCGAGGGTGGAAGTGCTGCTGAGAGATGGATGAGCACACTGGCCTATGGTTGGGTGGAAGGTTGCAGGGACATAGCTGGTTGCGGGACAACTATTATCAAGATACGTATCTCTTGTGTTTAATCTTTGCAACTATAATTTTTTAATGAATTATGATGAACATGTTGAATGCTTGATGAATGTATTTTGCTTCTGATGTATAATGAATCTATGTATGTTTTTAATTCAATGCATTTTTATTATCATGCTCATGGGGCTAGATTGCCCAAATTTGATAGCCGTGAAGTCGCGTTCTCTCTCTGGTAGAGGGGTGGGGACGTGACACAATCAAAGTTATACCCATAAAAAGAATACAAAAATTTGTTACCATATCTATCAATCCTAAAATTTTCAAGAAAAAATTAGAGAGTACCCAATGATTATTCCATTGAAAAAAGAGTCGACAAATCTTCCTCTGTTGAAATACAAGGAAATAGAATCATCAGTTGCACACATGCAAAGATGTTAGTGAACAAGGCCAACTATAAATTCTAGTCAAAACTTTCACAGGCCAATGAAAAAGATGGTGGGATACACACTAGACTCGTCTACAACTTTGGACTACTGCTTCAACACACTTTATTGAACGATTTGGAGGAAATAAGCTCACAACACAAGTACAAATACCAAAATTTGTCCAAGGCCAAGGTCCAGTCAAATATATTGATATATATGAAAAATAATGAAATGGTAGGATATCAAGATGAACAACTATATCCTCACTTATTCCCAAATATTGTAGAATATTATCCTAATAAATGGTATAATATGGAGAAAGAAAGAGGAGAAAATTTTGTTTGGAATGAACTAAAATAAATTTTATCAAGGATTTTGCATTCTCCTCTGAACAAGAATCCACTAATGAAGTAGTCAAGGAGATAAAAATATTTATCCACTCGAAATATAGTACACCGACGATGTCGACTAAAGGACCACAATCAACATGCGATAACAAATCAACTAAAAAATTGCACCAGTATACTTGACTAGAGATGGAGAACGTCAAAACTATGTTGACACACTTCAGTTGATAGGGGTTCACTCCTTAGATCTGTCGACATCCATCGAATCTATCTTCCTAAACACCGATCTAGAGAGGTTTTACCCTATCCAGCAACACCTACGAAGCATATGGAGTCTCACTTGAGATGTCTGAGGGGGGTTTGCAGGAACCACGTTTCCGTAGAAGGAAGAGGACTTGCACACTATGTCTCACTCTATCGCAGGGTTACTCAGATATCCAAGGGTTTACACATATCATGCATCATATCTACTTATCATCATTTGCAACAAACTTAAATATTGCATCAACATAATTCAAATCAACTTAACAAAGAAATCGAAATATATAAACCCAATAGACACATCAAAACTTTGCATCATTCAGACATAGAAAATTAATAGATCGCACCATTACATATTCGATAGATACACAAAAAAAGACAGGGATTCCATCATAAACATTCTCCTGATATTAGCTTCAAAATCATCAAAACATCTCTTGGTCGAATAGGCTCATACCAAAAACACATTCATTTGCAGATCAATAGACCGAATACAAAATGGACATGCTCAACTATCATTCATCAATCAATCTATGATCTAATGACTCTACTCCTAATTCTATTTATAGGCTTGCGCCTTTATAGAATGGTCCACATAAGCCGACTCTCTAACTACTTTGGACCAACACTTCTAACTAATGCGACCAAACTGATCACACTTGTCGGTATCATTCTCATGCACAATTGAATTTTCCAGTTGTCGATGTCTTCCTTGTTGCACCTTGCGCATATGATACCATTGCCAACAAGCCCCCAACACAAACTTGTGGCTCGTCATCGAGCCACGTCAATTGGACACATAGGGTGCGTTCAATTTGGCCTTGAAACTATCATGCTCTGTCTAAACTTGTTCAAATTCTTCCTTAATCTTTGCGCCGAGTGTTGCACACTCCTCTACCTCTTGTTATGTTGGGTTCACATCAGACACCGGTGCGACTTTAGCTCGCGCTTCCTTGGTGTTTGCAGATCCCTCCATAGATTTGAGTGCCAGTTTTTCTGCGATTTCCTGGAATTCATCCAACTAAGGAGTCCTCCGCTGGTGTCATTCCCGTGCCTTGTTGACACGTTGCTGCAACACTTTCAAATTGACTACCTTGGTTACCTGCATAATTGGGGGAATCGTCTTGAGTGATCCCCTTAATTCTGTTAGCTGTGCTTCCGCCTCGCTGAGTTGCACACCTTATTGTTGCTGTTGGTTGTCTTGAACCATGCTCATCCAAAATTGTGTCGTTTCTTTTGCAATGGAGTGGGATGCTTTCTCTAGCTCCTCTATATGTGCTACCACATACTTTATTTTAATCCTTCTCTCTGCTAGTTTCTCCGGCGGTGTACTTGGTACTGCGCATGCTTGCAATTCCTCATTCTCCTTCCTCAAATCGGCAACTATTTGAACTAGTTGCAACACTTTGGCTTCAACGAACATTTCCAGGGTAATATCTGGGATCTCTTCACATGCAACTGAAATTGTTGTCTCTAGGTGCTTCCTATCATCAAATTCCTTGGTATTTTCGTTCACCACTGTCTCTTGCTCTATTTTAATTTGCTCCATCTCTTCTTCTGCATTTGCTATATGCTCTCATGACTTGACCAATTAATCATGTACTATATCCTCGTGAACTTGGATCTCATGACTTGCCTCATTCTAAAGTCTGGTCACAATATGCATAGGAAATTCATTAACATTGAGTCTGATCAAGTCGAATTGACACAATATGGCGTCAACATTTTAATATCTCGTTTAAATTGCTTGCGAAGGGATCTCAATCATCCACACTTTCTATACAACACTTACTTCGGCTTCCCTTTGCAACAAATCTATCAGTGGCACTCTTGTTTCTAGTACAACATTCATCAGGAATTGCAGCAATCCCTTCACATGGTGAAAATACTTCGTATCATATTGGTTTATTTGTGCTTGACTCTCACTGGTTTATGTAGTAATTGCAGCTAGTATCTAACTTACTTGATCATCTGCAAGATTCATTGCATTGCTCCCTTCTCCTTGTTCAAATATATGCTTTCTCCACCTCTCTTCTTGTTGCCTCTCCAGCTTCGAATCTGATCGAGTCGACAATGATTCCTCCTGTGACTCCTCATCCAAATCCTTCGCTTGCTCCTTTTCAATTGGAATGTTTGGTGTCAATCTTGGTTCTGTGTTCGAAAACTCATCAATGCTAACCGAAACCTTCCATTTTGATCTGACCCCAGGAGCGAGTCTGGAAAGTCATCGAACCCGCTCGAAACAATCGGGACCAATAGGATCATTTTTCTGATGTTAGTGCAAGTGAACATGAGCATAATATAAGTGTGTAACATAGAATCATCCACATGAAAATGAAAAATCATTCAAGCACATTAGGGACACGATTTGATTACAGAGTTCACCAGATCTCCTGGCTACATCTCTGGGCCTACTCCAAAATAGAGTGACCAATCCATTGCAAAGATGCACAAATACATAAGATACATCACAACAGATTCACCTATAGAGTCTTCATCATCTGTTCATCTCTACCACCGCACCATAACTGCCTCTGATGGGTCACATAAGTGCACAAGCTATAGGACTCAATCGAAGACTGCAGAAATTAAGCAAGCAAATGCCTGCCTCCTTTGTCTCGAGAAGTTTCCAAACTTGGACATGAAGATATTTTCCCAATGTAGCCAATCACACTCTTTCAACTGACTCTACGAGCCATGAACCTTGAGCAGATCAAATACTTGCATAATGTTGCAAATTGCACTCTTTCAACTGACTCTACGAGCCACGAACCTCGAGCTACGCCACACGATCTTCTGCAGGATAGTCTCAATAGACGACAATATGTTTTGCATGACAAGTGCATCAATAAAACCAACGTCACACTCTTACCAACCAATCCCTTCACCTTTGTCCTTCGGGATGAGAGTGTAGATGGTCGCTACTTGCCTTCAAATGCAAATTGAAATGTTGCCTCCTCGAACTAACTCTGTTTATTTGTCTCCTACGCTGGATCATCTTCGGACACGATGGAGCCATGCTTGCTCTCCGAGCTGAAACTACAAGGTTGGAGCCTCTCTATGAGCTTCTCCAATGGAGACCCCCAATGGGGCCTCTCAGATGCTTGCTTCCTCTATGGGCTACATCTCTCCAAACTTGAGCTCCTCGAACTGACTCTGCTTCTTTGTCTCCTACGCTGGATCACCTTCGGACATGATGGAGCCATGATTTCTCTTTGAGCTAGAACTACAAGGTTGGATCCTCTCCATGAGCTTCTCCAATGGTGACCCCCAATGGGGCCTCTCAGATGCTTGCTTCCTCTATGGGCTACATCTCTCCAAACTTGAGCTCTCTTCAAATGCACATGACAAGTGCTTAAATAAGAGAAGCTACTCTTGGTGGCATGATACATGTGATTCTCCAAATTGGGATTAGTTACAAATTGGTTTGGATTTTAAGAACATAAACCAAAAATATGGTTCATGCCCACATGCCGATGGGTTTTCACATTTAGTTACTTCCCCATAATGACATTTACAAAATCCAACAATAATCCATTACATAACAAAATCCCTTTTTTAAATAGCATGTTGGTTTTTCCACCATAAACCAACTTGTTACAACTTCTTTACAAAGATGGCATGTTTGTTTTTGGTTACAACCATGCATTAACTTCATAACAACTCAAGGAATAAAATAAATGAGTAATATGTGAGCAATTTTTCCACTCACTTCAAATATTAATCATTTTACAATTTCCCATGAGTAAATGCATGAATTTCCTAAAACTCATTTCAAGCACAAATGCATGCATGCTAGTCATCATGCCACTTCATCATGCCATGTCACCATGCCACATCATCATGCCATGTCATCATGCCACATCAGCATGCCATGTCATCATACCACATCAGCATGCCACATCATCATGCCATGTTGGCATGCCACATCATCATGCCACATTATCATGCCATGTCATTAGAATGCACTTTTTTACTACCACGTGGAAGCTTGAGGGAGTGCCACGTGGCACTTCAGCCAAAATTTTCCCTGTTGGGGCCAAACTTCAAAACGCAATATATTTTGCATCCGGAGTCCGTTTGACATGCCGTTTGCACCGTTGGAATCGGCTTGATGAGCTCTTAGACATGGTACTATTTTTGTTGCAATATGATGATTTTGAAAATTGGCTTTTTTAGATCCTCCCGGATCACATTCTAACGACTATTCATCAATAATGGCGTCGAGATCTTCATCAGTCACCTTCTACCGTGTCATTAGCGATTGGTGCTCCATGTCATGCTTTTCCTGGATGTGGATCGCATGTGGTCCTATGGCGAATCTCGCCAGTATTCTATACTTGGTTGTGACCTCTTTTGTGAGGCGTGGGATTTTCCATGCCGCTCCCCGAAGTTCATCCAAATATAAATAAAACTAGAAATTGCAATCTATTTTTTGTGCCTTGTCGGTGAGCACCCATATATTTTGATAGCACACTCCTCTGCATGTTTTGGCCACTTCGATGTCCATCTCTTGATAATACTTGGGTTCCATCCAACCCACAAGTGTGATCAATATCAATAACCATGAATACACGAATGGTCTTTTTCCCTCCAACTCCAATACGATGTCTTCCATCAATTGGTTCAATAGAAATATAGCCCAATTCATCTGGAATCCTGTTGCGCATTGCTCTATGCATGCAATAACTCCCAACGTGTAGTGGTTTGGTCTACTCTTGCACACGATTTTTATAGCCAACACCTTTGCTGCAACTTGCCAACTTCCTTGTTATTAATTGTGTGAATGACGTATGCTCTCTTGTTGCGCACCACATCATATTTCTTCTTTAACCTTGCGACCAACCTTTTGTCGTTGTATTTTCCTCTGAAATACTAGGATGGATCGACACCTGCCATGGGAAGGTTAGTGATATGTGAGATCAGGTCGACCATGATGGGTACTTTTGTATCCATCCATAGGTAGCCTCCGTGGAAGAAAAATAGTAACTGCTTCACGCATGCCTTAACTTCCGTCGAACGACCAAAATGTGGCATGTGGGTAATGGCCAGTACCAATGACAGCTACAACCCTAATGCACATTGCACCGGTTCTCTAGTGATAGGGCTGCTGTCACCGTGTACTTGATGTTCAAAATTCTACTTGGTGCATTCTGGATATGCCAAAATGTCATGATCACTATACTGCAACTTCTGCAGATGGGGAACAATGTTCATTGTAACATGCACCCCCGTCGGTGTTGCTGACATATTGATGTTGAATCTCTGATTCTTATTGATACAAACTACTGGTGTGTATAGCTTTTTGCCCTTTACTCAATGTGGAGTCCTCCCCTCCCGTCATCGATGGGCCATCTTTTGCCTCTGCTTTCCTGGTTGAACTATGGGTTGATTTGAACCATATCTTTGCACTGGAAGTACCTTTCTTTCACATGGCGGTTGTTCCATGCCTTTTGTCGATCCTTTTCCACTTGCTGATGAAAACCTGTGTCGACCATTCTTCAATCACTCCTTCATCGCTTATGCCTGTTGTTGCCGCTATGCACAGGCTGGGAACAATGTATTCCATCAGCATTACCGCTTCTTGGCCATAGACAAGCTTGGAAGGCGTTTGACCCATCAATCTTTTACATGTTGTTCTGTAGGCCCATAATATCACAGGGATTTTCAAATCCCGATCATCATGATTTGCATTCCATACCTTTGTTAGTGCATGTTCCAATACCTTATGGAATTCCTCGACTGTTCCATTCACCTGTGGGTGATATGGGGTACTCTTCTTATGCTGGATTTGAAATTCCTCCATCATTGTGCAAATCATGCGATTGATAAAGTGGCTCCCTTGGTTGCTCATTAGTATCTTGGGATAGCCGAACCGAGTAACCACATTGTCGAATAGGAACCTGGATGCTTTCACAACTATACAATATGTCAATATAGTTTCCTTTGCCCATCATGTCAAGTAGTCTATCGTAGTGATGATATATCATGCACCCATCCGTTTTCCTGGAGGATTGATGGGTCCCACAAAATACACCACCCATTTATCAAATGGTTGTAGCGTGATCTGAGGTACTAGCGACATATTGTCCCATCATGACGACTTCCCCTTCCTTTGACATACATCGCAAATTTTAGCATACTCTGCGGCATCACTGTGCATTGTTGACCACCATAAACCAACTCGGAGTATCTTTTTGGCGGTTTTGTGCCCTCCATAATGTCCTCCTGCGATTTCGTCATGCACCTTAGCCAATATTGTTTCCTGCTCATGCAGTAGAACATATCAACACAAAATTTCATCTGACCCTATCTTGTAGAGCTATCCTACAATTAGATGAAAATGCATAGCTCTGATGACCAGTTACTTCTTTTGACTGGTGGTGAAGTCCTCCTGTGTTTTTCCTCTCGTAAAAAAATGAATAATTTTCTCATAATCGTTATCTACCATTCCGATCTTAAACAACTACACATTAGGTAGGCCATCCTCGATGCTACTTGGTTCTTCACCTATCTCGATCCTTGACAGATGACTGAGTCCTGCATTCAACCATCCAGTATTCATGATGATCTCAAAATAAAACTCTCGGAAGAGTAGAAACCATCGACAAATCCCCCCCCAACACAGGTTTGTTGACCAGGTACTTTAGTGTTGAGTGATCCGTAAACATTTTGAAATGTCCTCCCAATAGGTAGTGGTTAAATTTTGTAATGCATACACCATCGCCAATCCTTGCCTCTTTGTTGTGGTGTAGTTCCTTTCCATAGTAGACAACTTCCTACTTGAGAATGAAATTGGGTGATCAATCGCTCCTTCCCCTGACTGCGCCAAGATCATTCATAATGTGACTTATGAAGCATCGATGTGGACATGAAGCTCCTTTATCCAATACGAAAAGACCAATATAGGTGTGGTGACCAGTTTATGCTTCAAGGTATCGATATTGCATTGAAACTCACCATTCTATTCAAACTTCGCATCCTTCTTCAACAATTTCTCCATTGGGGCTTTGATTACTACGTATCCCCTTATGAACTTTCGGTAATAACCTGTGTGACCCAATGTCACCATTATTTGTTTTACTGTCATTGGTGTAGGTAGGTCGAAAATTACCGCGATCTTGGCAGGATCAACCAAGGTACCTTCTTTACATACAATATGTCCCAACAAAATCCCAAATGGAGCACAAAATATACACTTCTTCAGATTTAGTGAGATTTGACCTCATCGACATCTTTCTAACATAAATAGAAGGTTCACAATGTGGTATTTTACCAACCCATAGGTGGTCCACTCATCCATGTAGACTTCCAAGAATTTCTAAATGAAGTCCTTAAATGCAACGACAACTATCCTCAAGAAGATCCCAGGTGCATTTTTGAGACCAAACGTGATCACTGTGTACTGAAAACATCCCCACTCCATTACGAAAGTGGTCTTGTGCCTATATTCCTTTGCAATTTTTATCTGGTGGTAACCTGAAAATCCATCTGTAAACAAATAGATCTCTTGTCCTCTGACTCCTTCGAATACTTCGTCAGTGAATGGTGTTGGGAACAGATAATGAAGACTTGCATCATTCATCTTTCTTAGGTCGACACATCTCCGGATTTCCCCCATCTTATTTTCTTGAACAACCATTGGACTGATCCACTCTGACTCTTCCACATGTTCGATCATGCGAGCAACCAACATCTGGTCTAGTTCAGCCTTGACAAGTTCCTTATATCACGGTTTCAATCAATAAGGTCGTTGCTTCATAGGTTTCGCATCTGGATTTAGAGGTATTTTCATTTCTCCCAAGTCTCCTGAAATCCCTTTCATCTTAGAAAATTTTGTCGGAAACAAACCCCAGAGCTCATGCAGCAGGTCCTTAATCTTCACCACAGTCGCCTCATCCTAGTAATCCCCAAAATTAGTGAACTTTGGGTCCTATGTCGTCCCAATATTGACATTTCTTATCTTAAGTGGTTGTTTGACTTTGTCAGATGGTATTTTTGGTGTTGCGATATCCCGAATTCCCTCTGATTATAAGATGTTGATATCTCTTGGACCGTCCTCATCATTAGGATTGGTAGCATTCTGACATTAACTGCATTACTGGCATCTCCTGCGATCTCGTTGGTAATTCCACTGGAACTATTTCGAACACGATATTGCAGATGCGCTAAAGTGGGCTATGTATGATAGGATCATCAGTCACAAAGTGGAGAGTATGACTGAAGCTAATAGTCAATTATTCCCCCATGGTAATTTCTCTTTGTAGCTCTGTCGAAACGTACCATATTCTTTGTATTTCATCCAATGTATGGACAAATGAATGTACCCATTCCTCCTTCGGCTTCAATACCCATACAGTTTGGCATGCGACCAGATGATCGTTGGGATCGTTCCTTCCGTCATATTTCTTTCCTTGGTAGTGCTCTGCTTCCCTAAATCGAACCTCCATTAGCCTACTACATATCTACCAGTCTCCTATCGAGCTCTTATGCGTAACCCACCATATTTTCGGAGTAGCCTTCACTACTTCATCCATCTCCAACAGACATTGTGGTTTTGTTACCTATCCTCAAATTCGTTAATAAAACTAGCTCAGTTAGGGACTCCTTCACATGTTGGCAGTTCGACAACTTCTGTTGTGACCCAACGTAGTGACTGAGTGAGTTGCCCACATTTTCTGTTTGATACTTCATGTAAGCGGTTCTTCCAGTTCTCTAGCGCATCGTCAGAGTCCGATGATGCGCAGCTAGTACTTTGTCAGCCTAGCTCTCCATCTACGGTGGGATGGATGTAGTCTTTAGAAATATTATAGGCATGGATGGATGTAGTCTTCTAAAGTCATTACTCTTTTCTTGAAGTTGATAACTGCCAAATTGTCATTTTCCCAGCCAATCCCCAACAACGTGGGATGTGAGCTACTTTCATCGATTATCTCAATAACGTCGAAGTCTGTGCAGGTATTTAATCCCTCAACTTCGACAAGTAGGTGTGGTACTCTACCAAATGGCGATACCATGGCCTGATTTTCTAGCCGCAGTTCTACAAGAGACCAAACTGTTAAATTTTTCATATGCTTAGCTAAGACATCAGTATTTCATTACATTTTCATAACAAAAGCATATAAACAGGATCACTGAAAGATAGACAAGCACAACCATACAAAAGGAACACAAAGATTTATCCTGGGAAAACCCTAAAGGGAAAAACCCAGCAAAATCTTCCTCAATATAGATGCCCCAAAAAGATAAAAGATAAAACCAGCAAGGAGATCAAAGCCTGATCCTCCTCCTTCTCCAGCTACTTCTCTTCTCCACTAATGCGCTACACAAGAGAGAATGTGTGTTCCAAATGAGGAGCACCACACATCTATTTATATTCATCTCTTCACTTTAATTAACTCATCCGACATGTAGGCTCAAGTTAATCATGTAGGCTCGAGTTACACATGTAGGCTCAAGTAACCACACTGGGGTGCTAATGACCCAACTTTAAAATTAGAGGGGACTACCTCATGACTCTTATTAGTTCTTCCGATTAGAAGCATCGAGGTACAAAGATAATACAACTGGTTCTCCCGGTAGGACCATCGGGGACCACAAAAGATACATATAGAATATTGTTCGAAGTTACAATATTTCAACACTCCCCCTTAATGAGAAGGGTATTCTACAACAACAACAACAATAGTAGGAGAGGACATCATCAAAATCATCAGGGTAACAATCTATAAATCATTGGAAGCTTTTCAACATCATATAGTCTTCTTCTTCAATTTTCAACGACAGCGACTCTTTGATCAGCATTAGCATCTTTTGACCTTTTGATCACCAACATCTTCAACACTTTGACCTTTTGATCAGCAACACCTTCAGCAACATCTTCAGCACTTAGACCTTTCAATTAGCAACAACATTTTCAGCACTTTGACCTTTCGATCAGCAACATCTTCAGCATTTTGACCTTTTGATCAGCAACAATATCTTCAGCATTTTGATTAGCAACATCTTCAGCACTTTGATCTTTCGATCAACAACAACATCTTGAACATTTCGATCAGCAACATCTTCAGCACTTTGATCTTTCGATCAACAACAACATCTTCAACATTTCAATCAACAACATCTTCAGTACTTTGATCTTTCGATTAGTACATCATCATCATCATACTCTGATCAGTACATCATCATCATCATACTCTGATCTTTCGATCAGTACATCATCATCATCACACTTTGATATTTCGATTAGTACATCGTAATCATCATCATACTCTGATATTTCGATCAGTACATCATCATCATCATACACTGATCTTTCGATCAGTACGTCATCATCATCATAAAAAAATCATCATCATGAAAACATCATTATCATCAAAACATCAACATCATCAAAACATCAACATGATCCCTCCTTTTGGAATTACGGGATTTAGGTCTTTACGGAGTTACCAATGATCCTTCCTTTCGGAATTACAGGATTTAGGTCTTTACGGAGTTACTAACGATCCTTCCTTTCAGAATTACGAGATTTAGGTCTTTACGGAGTTACTAACGATCCTTCCTTTCGGAATTATGGGATCAAGACATTTGTGGAACTCAGACAATCCTTCCTATTGGAATTACGGGATAAACACATCTGTGGAACTCAGACAATCCTTCCTATTGGAATTACGGGATCAATTCAATGATCCTTCCTTTCAGAATTACAGGATTTAGGTCTTTACGGAGTTACTAATGATCCTTCCTTTCGGAATTACGGGATCAACACAGATGTGGAACTCAGACAATCCTTCCTAGTGGAATTACGGGATCAACACATCTGTGGAACTTATACAATCCTTCCTATTGGAATTACGGGATCAATTCAATGATCCTTCCTTTTGGAATTACGAGATTTAGGTCTTTACGGAGTTACTAACGATCCTTCCTTTCGGAATTACGGGATCAACACAGATGTGGAACTCAGACAATCCTTCCTCTAGGAATTACGGGATCAACACACGTTCTCGAGTACCGAAGTCACCGTATCCGTTCTGAACCGAAGTTCAAGGATGATACAATCCTACCACATTCACGGGGACTGAGATCTTCAGATACATTTTGAACTGAGGTTCAGGGATGATGCAATACACCACTTTCATGGGGGTCGAGACCTCTGGATACATTTTGAACCAAGGTTTAGGAATGATGCAATCCACCACTTTCACGGGGGCCGAGACCTCCGGATACATTTTGAACTGAATTTTAGGGATGATGCAATACTACCACATTCATGGGGGCCGAGACCTCCAGATACATTTTGAACCGAAGTTTAGGGATGATGCAATCCCACCACATTCACGGGGGCCAAGACCTCCGGATACATTTTGAACCGAAGTTCAGGGATGATGCAATCCCACCACATTCACGAAGATCAAAGTCACCGGATCTATTTTGGACAGATGTCCCAGGATGATACAATCCCTCTTCATTCTCGAGGACCGAGGTCACCGGATCACTTTTGGACAGATCTCCCCAGATGATACAATCCCTCTTCAACATCACTACTCCCCCTTTCGAGGAAGGTCTTTTCGAACAACACCAAGCTTGTCTCGAAAGTGTTCGAACTTTAGCCAAGACAGAGGCTTCATTAGTACATCATCATTCAAAACATCATCATCTACATCTTCAGTATGTGAATACTGAACTATCACCATATGTATCTCCAATATGTGAATACTGAAAGCATCATCATCTATATATTTAGTATAGAAATACTGATGGCATCATCATCTCTATATTCAGTATAGAAATACATAATCATCATCATCTGCATCTACTGTATGTAAATACTGAAACATCATCTATATCTTTAGTATGGGAATACTGAAACATAATCATCTACATCTTATCTCGTATGTAGAAATACCGAATTTTTATGTGTTACAATTGGAACATAGGGTTAACTGTCATCACAAATATGGTTATCACATAGAATCATTGTAGTATCTATCTTCAGGTCAAAGAGACCTGATATCAGCTTCCGAAGCCATATGACTTCACAACTTAGTAGAGCAATCTGCTATGTATTTTGCTTCAGCCGTTCTACGAGAAACACTGGACTATTTCTTGCTAAGCCATGAACTCATAGCAGACCCCAAACAAAAGCATCTACCTAATGTGATTTTCCTGTCTGAGATACTTCCAGCCCATTCTACATTTGTGTAGCCATACAATCTATAATCATGGCTACCATCATAGTATAGACCAAATTCTATAGTCCCTTTCAGATATCTCATCACATGTTTTGCGGTTTCTAGGTGAACCCGTCTTGGTTGAACAAGATATCGACTTAAGGTGTTCACAACAAAACAAATGTCTGGTATGTAATTTGTTAAGTACATTAATGACCCAATGATCTGTCTGTAATGAGTCACATCCACTAACTCTGATGAGTCATTAGCTAACAAATTCAGGTTGGAGTCCATGGGTGTGGCCATGACTTTGCATTCCAACATATCAAATCTTTTCAAACTTTGCACTGCATACTTTCCTTGATTGAGAAAGATTACTTCATATTTCCGGACCTAGGAAATAAAGTATTAGACCAAGGTCTAAATTCTTCAGCGGATTTCTTCTTGCATTCTACAATTTGTTTCTCATTCCCTGTCAGAAATAGGTCATCCACATATAATAACAGGATGACAGGTTCATCTTCTACAACCTTGAGATAAAGGTTAGGATCGACTTTACTCTTGGCAAATCCCATGCTTGTTAGGAAACTATCTATTCTTCCATACCAAGCTCTGGGAGCTTGCTTCAGGCCATAAAGGGCCTTCTTCAACTTGCATACGTGAGTCCATCTATCTTCAACTTCAAATCCTTGTGACTATTCGATGAAAAAATCTTCCTCAATCATACCATTAAGGAAGGCTTGTATTTACTTCATCATGGAAGAAACTACCATGATAGTTCTGAAGAAAGTATACCTTGCTTCTTGGAGTAAGTGTCTCTTTAGAATTAATTCCCTCTTTCTGAGAGAAGCCACAAGTCTTTCCTTACTTCTATCAGTAGCATATTTTATCTTACTGATCCATTTGGAAGATACCACATTCTTGCTTTCTGGTTTGAGTATTATATCCCAAACATCATTCTAGTATTCTTTCATCATAACATCTTTCATGAGTTCATCTTGTCAGGTCATCAACATATCCTAGTCTTCTGCATTCAATCTTGAAGGTTGGAACCCACTTTACTCTTGGTAAAGTCTCGATCCATCAGGAAGTTGTCCATCATGTCGTACCATGTTGAACTCAAATATCTTCTGTAGTCACTCCCCCTGAAGTGGAGTATCATCTTCCCTCTTCATTCTGTATAGGTGGTTCTATGCTTGACATATACTTGTCGATAGAGTATGTCATGTCATAGTCTATTCTTTCAAAGGAAACTCACGAATTTTATTTTGTACACTTGTTCTTGTAGATCCATATGGAAGATACTACGTACTTCCCTTTATATCTCGAAATAATATCGTATACATCATTCCCCATGATCAACTATTATTCTTTGATCATAGCTTCTTTCATAGCATTCTTTTCTTCATCTTGAGTTATCTCTCATACCCATGGTGGTATTCATCCTTTGAGGTGGATCTACCACTCTCTGAAGCTCTTTCTTCCGTCATGGTGTCTCTGACCCTGGGAGCTTCAGATTCATGTTCATTGGAGTGAATCTTGAATTGTCATCACTTGTTCTTCAGAACAAGTCTCATCCTTCTTTTCTTGTAGGAGGTTGTACAGGACCTTTCCTACAATTCAAATGCACCAGTTACATGGTTAGAACTATAAAACATATGCATTACGACAAATTATTATGCATCATACAATTGTTTAGCCAATACAACATTGATCCATGTCTCACAGAAACTTTGTAGATGTCTTCCATCTTTACCATGACATCATTGAGATTGTGCACTAATCCAATATGTCAGCAAAGAGGTTTGATAAGTAGCAATGGAGAGTTGTATGGCACCATGAGCTACTTACCCATCACAAGCATATTAGTAGTATACAATCATTAATGCAAACAATCTATCATGCATAATACATCAACTAAATATAATCAAATGCATAACAAAACAATATCATGCAAAGACAATTGAATACTTATCTTTTATTCGTTTTGTGGGTAGAATCCTTCTTGATCCTTCTATTTCATCATCTTCTTCATTCATGACATCATCATTTCTTATCCAAATGATAAGATGGATAATAGGTTCTTTAAGAATTGAGTTCTTCACATTACTCATTGCTTGAGGGATCTTCTTTGAATGGTGAGAGCTTGATCTTCAATTGCTCCCACCTTCTTCTTCTCTTCTTATGAGTCAATATTCTTATTCTTCCCAGAGTCTGTTGAAAGTAATTACTTCCTTCTGGCACACATTCCTTGAATGAACGAATTCTATGATCCTGGGAGACCATTCAAGGTGGCTATCACCACTTCTGCATTCTCCAATTCTTCTTCTACCGCTTCAAGATGTTCTGCATTATGGATCTCCACATTCTTCAACTGTTTTCTCAAATCCATCTTCTGATTAATGTTCTTATCTTCAAATATCTTGATCAAGGAATCAAACATCTTCGGTGTCTTTAGGGAAGACACTTGTGGTACAAGTTGATCCGTGATTGAATCAACAATGATCTTCTTGTCCTTGATCAAGTTCTTCTTGTGTAAGGCTTTGAGCCTCATCTCCTTCTGGAACTGGAACCTCTCTACTCATGAAGGTGTCCAATTCATTTTCTTCAGAGAGATCAAATGATTCCATGCTTGGAAGTTGTCAACTTCACCAAGCTTATCATCAAGCTGATGTGATATATCACTTTGAAATGAGAACCTCAAATGCAAATAACAAAGTATTAGATCTTACCGATTTGAAGTGTCCGTCTTGGTTCCGGTGCTGGCTGATCTAGGGTTTGCCATAGAAACCCTAATTTTCAAAACTTGGAATATTTCAGATTTGATTGGATAGAAATATATATCTCTTCAATTTGAGCTGTCCAAAGTACTCCTTTTCTAAAAACAGTGGAGGAAAGCTCCCGGAACAGGAAGCCCTAGTTTTCCAATTTCTTCTACAGAAATGCCTGTCACTGTTTCTGTGATATCTCCAAAATTACTACTCCTATGTTTCTAAAATTTTGCACTGAGGTAACCTCACATGTCCCTGATCCAAAACCATAGGTTTCATCAGAATTGGTTTCACCAATTGGGATTTATGATCATTTTCCCAAGGTGCCTTGTTATAGGATTGTTCCGAACAACAAAGTTGTACGGATTTCCACGTGTCACTGTTTCATATTCTAAGTTTGCAGTTCGAACCATAAGAATTAAAGTCTGTACCCATTTTGGAACATCTTCAGGAATTCCATTTGGACCTCTGTAGCCCAAGATATTGCAATTCTCCCCAGGTTTCCTGTTTAGGGATGAATTCTGGAAGAGGATGGAACCCTAACATGCAGGGATCATATATCCCAGAATATAGCGAATCTAAGGATGAATTTTGGACACAATGTACATAAGGATTTTATCTTCGGTTCTGAAATTTTTATCTCTTGAACCTTCGCCAATATCAGGATATAGCGAATGTACCAAAACTTAGCAGTTTTAGTATTTAGGGTTTTTCTAGCTCGGGGTAAAACTAGGGTTTGACTTTCCTGGATTTTCACCCAACCAAAAATCTTGATCCAGGTCTCTAAACTTATATTTTGATGAGGAGAGAAATCCTATGCTGGGTTCACTAAAAATTTCTTCTTCTACAAGAAGCCCTAATTTTTCGCACCGAAAACTGAAAATGCTCGGAATCGAATTCTGCTTCTACAGAAAGATGCGCCCTTCAATGGAGAGTCAGCCTAGCCTTCTTTTGCTGATCGATCATGGAGAGAGAACCAAAAAGTAAGAAGCCCTATATTCTGTAGCTGCACAATGCCTTCTTTCAGGGTGGCTCTGATACCATGTTAAATTTTTCATATGCTTAGCTAAGACATCAGTATTTCATTACATTTTCATAACAAAAGCATATAAACAGGATCACTGAAAGATAGACGAGCACAACCATACAAAATAAACACAAAGATTTATCCTGGGAAAACCCTAAAGGGAAAAACCTAGCAAAAGCTTCCTCAATATAGATGCCCCAAAAAGGTAAAAGATAAAACCAGCAAGGAGATCAAAGCCTGATCCTCCTCCTTCTCCAGCTACTTCTCTTTTCCACTAATGCACTACACAAGTGAGAATGTGTGTTCCAAATGAGGAGCACCACACCTCTATTTATATTCATCCATTCACTTTAATTAACTCATCTGACATGTAGGCTTGAGTTACACATGTAGGCTCAGGTAACCACACTGGGGTGCTAATGACCCACCTTTACAATTAGAGGGGACTACCTCATGACTCTTATTAGTTCTTCCGATTAGACGCATCGAGGTACAAAGATAATACAAGTGGTTCTCCTGGTAGGACCATCGGGGACCACAAAAGATACATATAGAATATTCTTCAAAGTTACAATATTTCAACACAAACCAACTGTGGTTTCCCCATCATTTCCCATGTTTGCTTCGTCAAAATGTTTACATTTGATCCTAGATCCAAGATAACCGAATCCTCCGACTCTCCTTAGTCCTCCGCCTCTTTTATTTCCAGAACCTCACCCCACTTCGTAGAAGACCACACTCTTCCTCGACTTCCCTCACAGTCTCATCATAACTTCCATCCATCTACCTCGTATCATTCCATCCAACCCTCTTCTTCGTGGTACTCGCAACCTTTGCACACCAGAGCTTTACTCGTTAAATTTCATCTTCAGTATTCCTTTTTCGTAGATGAGCATCTTAATCCACAATTGTAAAGACAATAGAAACCTCCCTCTTGGTCCCTGCGTCGTTGTAGGACTTAACTGTGTCGACAACAAACTTAGTGATATATCCTTCCCAAATACTTTCAATAGACACCTCGACGACTCTTTAAGCTTTGTTGTTTACCCTTTGCAATCACTAGATCAGCTCACGGGTCTACTGATGAGGTTCACATCCTTGGAAGTTCCTCTTCTAGAAAGTGAGTTGAGCCAACCATTCATATAGTATTATTGGAAAATAAGTGAAGAATATTTCATGATATCAAAGTAGATATATATTCCCAATCACTCTTCTACTGACAATCTGGAGTTCTAGTTTTCTTCTGCTGCAAACGCTTGGGCCTTTCGATCGAACCAGTCCTAGATCTCCAGTTTCTTCGGGTGCCACAACATGTCCTCCTCTTCCTAACATTACTGTCCTGAAAACGAAACCATTTGTTGACACGCTTCAGTCGGCAGGGGTTCACTCCTCATATCTTTCAACATCCATCGACGCAATATCCCTAAACATTGGTCTGGACATGTTTTACGCTATCTAGCAACACCTACGAAGCAAATGCACTCCTACCCGAGACTTATGAAGGAGGGTTGCATGAACCACGTTTTCGCAGAAGTAATAGGACTTGCACACTATGTCTCATTTTTTCGCAGGGTTACTCGAGATATAGGGGTTTACACATATCACACATCAGATCTATTTATCACCATTCACAGTAAACTTAAACATCACATCAACCTAATATGTATCAACTTAACAAGTACATCAACATATATAAACCCAACAAACACAAAAAAATATCGCATCATTCAGACATGGAAAAATCACAGATCGTACGATTACAGATTCAACATATACACAAAAAAGACAGGAATTCCATCATCAACATTCTCCTTATATTAGCTTCAAAATCATCAAAACATCCCTTGGTTGAATAGCCTCAAACCAAAAACACATTCATCCACAGATCAATAGATCGCATACAAAATGGATATGCTCTACTATCATTCATCAATTGATCCATGATCTAATGACTCTACTCCTAATTCTATTTATAGGCTTGCACCTTTACAAAATGGTCCACATAACCCGTCTCTCTAACTACTTTGGACCAACACTTCTAACTAATGCGACCAAACCGACCAAACTTGTCGGTATATTTCTCCTACGCAGTTGACTTTTGCTCTTGTCGATTTCTTCCTTGTCGCACCTTGCACATTTGAACCCCTTGCCAACAAACTATTGAAAATTTTTTTTGTTGGAAAAAACACCACCCAGTGGTTGGAAAAACTTTTAAGACTGTGATGAAAGTTAGTTTCGAGCATAAATCAGAACCAAAAAGACTAACACCCAATGATTTTCCTAAAGAATTTACAAAATTTAAATAAGGCAGTAGACCTATCAATGAAACAAAAGCATCAAAATGGATGGACGTGAAAATAAAAATCAAAGAAGCCAATATTTCTAACGATGATCGACCGAAGATGACTAAAATAAGAGACTACTGGTCAAAGCAACAAATAGCAGAAATAACTAGTCTTTTAAAGGAATACCAAGATATGTTTGCAAGAGATTATAAATATTTGAAGGGGTTAGTTCAAGAAATAAGAGAAATGGAAATTGATATAAAAGAATAGGCCCGACCAGTTAAAAAGCATCCATACAAGCTAGCACACAAATACAAAGAAACAGTAAAGAAATAGATTGACAATATGCTAGCTGCAGGAATCATACACATGGTCAACCAATCAGAATGGGCAAGTCCTATGGTAGTCTAGCCAAAGAAACATGATTTGAAAAGATTGAGAATTTGTATCGACTTCAGATGGATCAATAAAGTAACAATGACCAATCCCTTTCTGAATCCTTTCGCCGACGAAATCATCAATAAAGTTGCAAGACATGAATGTTACTAATTTACCGATGGATTCTCAGGTTATAACCAAGTTCCCATTGCAAAAGAATATCAACATAAGACAACTTTTATATGTGAATTTGGGTCTTTTACTTACAAAGTAATTCCATTTGGTCTAAAGAATGTACCATCAATATTCTCAAGAATAGTAGTAAAATCATTTTAGGAATACCTATACAAAACAATGGGAGTATACTTTGACGATTGGACTATATACTCTTTACTCAAAGAACACATTCACTACCTTTGTCAGATGGTAAAGAGATGCCAACAGATCCAACTATCGCTGAATATCAATAAATTCATATTCGCCACACAAATTGGTATTCTATTGGGTCATGTTGTTTGCAAAGAAGGTATTACAATCGAATTTGCCAAAATTAAAGTCATTCTTGATTTGAAGCCACTTGTAAACCCAAAGCAGGTCAGAATACTACTTGTTCATACATGATACTACAAGAAGTTTATATGATACTATTCTGACATGACATACCCATTAGAAGAATTATTGAAGGAAGATAAATACTTTATTTGGTATCGAGAATGTGAAGAATCATTTGAACTACAAAAAAGAAAACTTGTCGAAGCTCTGATACTAAGATTTCCAAATTGGTCGATCAAGTTCTATGTCCATATTGACGCTTCAGGGATTGCATTCGGTGGCATACTCACACAACTAGGAGATGATGGAATGGAGTACCTAAATGCATATTGTACTCGAAAGCTCAATAAAGCAGAAACTAACTACTCGATGACAGAATGGGAATCTTTGGGAATGAGTTTTTCTCTACAAAAGTACTGACATTATTTACTAGCTAATCCATTCATATTTTATACATGTTGGTAGGTGGTATGGATGCACATAGTGCAGAAGAGGCAATATGGATGTGCAAGGTGCGCAAGTCAAAGGATGGTGCACAAGATGAAGGATAGTGCGCAAGGCAGAGAAGTTGAAAAAGAGTCGGCTTGGTCATTATTTTGTACTTTTTGGTCCAAGTAGTTATAAAGTAGTTAGAAGTGGACAATTTTGTAAAGGCGCAATCCTATATATAGAATTAGGAATGTAGTAGGAAATCAATTGGTGAATTCAATTGTCATTGCTTGCTATCATCAGTGTTTTCCATCATTTTGTTTGAGATGATCTTTAGAACATCCGTGTCTGCTATTTCGGTTCTGTCTTGCGAAGCTAAGAATGTGTTCCGAGAACCTGTTTTGATGCGCATAAGTAATATGACATGCATGAATGATGTTGGAACCACTGTGTCTAGATCTATGATTTTATGTGTGTTGTTTTTACTGTTTTAATGATGCGATCTGAATGAGTAATTTCTGCGATATGGTTTATATTCTTGAATGATGCGAAATTTATGCATGATGAATGATTCTATGTTTGTTGATCTCTTTATGAAGACAATGTGATGAGTAGAGGTGTTATGAATGGCTTCTGATGCGGTTGAATAATAATAAATGATTTTATAACCCTTTATTTAATATCTGAATAATATCATGAAAGTAAGAGAATAGTGAGAAGTAGATGCGCAGATCCTCCTCCTTATTACGGAAATGTGGTTTCGACAGCTTTCCCTCGAACATCCTGGGTGAGACTTCATCTGCTTTGCAGGTGTTGCTAGACAGGGTAAAACCTGTTTGGGTTAGTGCTAAGGGAGATCACGGTGTTTAGGGGTGTCGACAGAGTGTGGACCCCTGTCAACATATATGTGTCAAGAAATGGTTCCATTGTTGGGACCATAGTGCGAGGAAGAGGAGGATATGTTGTGGCATCCGAGGAGAATAGAGATTCAAGATTGGTTCGATCAGAAGGCTCAAGAATTCGCAACAGAAGAAAATATGAGTTCCATACTAACGACATAAGAGTGGCTGAGAAGGCATATCTATTATGATATCCACGAGTATTTCTTTTCCGAGTTTCCAATTATCTTGTATGAGTGGTTGGCGCAGTTGACCTATCGCAAGACAAATTTTCAAGGAGGTGAACCTACTTATTGGACCCCATAGCTGATCCATTATCTGAAGGAGGTAGACAACAGAGCATCGAGGGCCGTCGAAGTGTGGCTTGATAGAATCTTGGAAGGATACATCACTGAGTTTGCAGTCGACACAATCAAATATTATAGAGACGCAGAAAGGGAAATCTTCAAAGGACCAAGTGGTAGGCTTCTATTGTCTTTGAAATTGTGGATTAAAAAGGTTATCTGCGAAAAAATGCATGTTGAAGATGATCTCCGTCGAGTAAAGCTTTGGTGTGTGAAGGTTGCAGGTAGTGTGGATATGAGGGTTGGATGGAATAATAAGGGGTAGATGGATGGGAGTTACGATGAAACTGTGAGGGAAGTCGAGGAAGAGTGTGGTCTTCTGCGAAGTGGGGTAAGGTTTTGACAAGAGAAGAGTCAGAGGATTAAGGAGAGTCTTGCTGTGACCAAAACAAGAAGCTATGAGAGGAGATCACAAGGGATTAAGTGACCCTACAACAACGAAGGAGACAACCAGGATACACCCAAGCCCAAGGAAAGACCAACCCAAAGCAACAACATACCTACACCTCCATTGACTATGCCACAGTAAGGAAGAAACACCAGCTCAACACCAAATTGTCTGGTGTGTCATCAACACACTAATAGTAGCGGATCAGTGAACACATCAAGAAGGCCTAGGATGGCGGGAGACGATGTGAAATTACCTCTATTCCATGGGATCGAGATCGAAGATACTAAACAATATTGGTTTCTCTATCAAGCAGTGTGGACTGTGAAGCAAGTCCAAGATGAAGATATTAAGAAGGGTCAATTGGAGACAAATTTTCGAGGTCGCACATTAGACAGGTACATGAATTTCATGCAAGTTCCGACAGGGAACCAACAAAAGAATCTAGCAGAGACTAGAACTGGGTTGATTCAGGAGTTTCGAAAACCCAAATTTGAGTCACAATATATCACAAAATTGAAAGAACTCAAGAAATATCCAAACGAATCGGTCTGGGATTTCGATCATCGACTTAAGACACTGATGGAAAAATTCAGTTTCGAAATGAGCAATGTACAACACAAAGAATGGTTCATTGCAACGCTATTACCACATATACGAATGTTGGTGATGCAGTAGAAGAGTGCAACACAAATCCAGGCACTAGATATTGCAATGAAGCTAGAAGCTTCACTAGTCGAAAAAACAGGAGTTGGCATGAATTAGATCCAATTGTAACTGATGAATCTAACGATCCAATTGCAAGACATCAAGAAAGGAAAAGAAATCCACGAACAAGTATGGTGTACCCGATTTCACACAGAGGGACATCAAAAATATCAATGCCCAGACTTTCACAATTATTTGTTGTCGGTAGCTCCAAATTCGCTAAGCCAAGGTGGCTTACCATGGTGCCGAATCTATCAAGCTCATGGACATCGACACGAAGAATTTGTGTATCTCTAGAATATGGTGTCCAAGACGATGAACTTTTTCTTCAATTTTTGTCATTCTGTTAGCCATGAAGAGAAAAAATGTCGAGCATAAGAACTGCTCCAAGAAAGTGTTGATTTTCTAAGTAGCATCGAGATCCCTTCTCTTCGTAGAATGGGACCACCTGGTTTGAGACCATAGTGAAGACTCAACCCAGTGTTGAGTGACTATTCTGTTGAATGGTATATATCTGGTTTGGGACCGTGATATAAACCTAGATCTACCCTAGGTAGACTCAACCTTGTGTTGAGTAGACATTTGGTCCGGGACCACGATGTAGACCAGTATGGGACTGGTAGACTCGGCTTAAAATGATTAGCCATTCTCTGGGAGAATGAAGACACTGTAAGCCCTAGACTGAGATTGGGCATGTGTGTGGCACTTTGACCCTTAATCTATGGGCTTGGTGTGCTTCTCCAAGGATTAGCTACCCTTGGTGAAGTTACCCTAGTACCAGATCTAGGTGTCACACAGTGTGTGAGATAAAAGCATTAATAACTCTCTTGGTTTATGATGATGTACTTTTGAAATAAAAAGGTACCACAGGTAATGACCACGGCGGCACTTGGTAAAAGGCCAAAGTTAAAAGTCAAAGGAAAAAAAAAAGTACGTTTTTGGTAAAAGTGAAAGTGAATTTAGGAAAATAATAAAAATATTATTATTTTTATCTTTCCTAATCTTGTCCACCTAAAAGGACCACAGGTGGAAGACAAAATTAAATAAGAACTTTTTATAAAAGTCAAAGGAAAAAAAATAAAAGTACCTTTTTGGTAAAAGTGAATGTGAAATTAGGAAAAGAATAAAAATATTATTATTTTTATCTTTCCTAATATTGTCCACCTAAAAGGACCACATGCGGTTAACAAAATTAAATAAGAGATTCTTATAAACAACAAAGAAAAAAAATAAAAGTACCTTTTTGGTAAAAGTGAAAGTGAAATTAGGAAAAGAATAAAAATATTATTATTTTTATTTTTCCTAATCTTGTCCACTTATATGTGAACAAAGGCTATAAAAGAAGATCAAGTCTTTTCATTTGTCACACACACGTTTTCTCTCACAGGTGAAGAAGACTATCTTATGTTCAAACCCTCAGCTAGGGTTTTATCAGCAAAGTCCATCTTCAGCATTTTTACACAACCATCTTCAGCATTCCATTTTTCAGGCAGTTTTCAGCAGTTTGATACTTTCGGGCAGTTTTTACCAGTCTGATATTTTCGGGCATTTTTCAGTAGTCTGATATTTTCAGGAAGTTATCACCAGTATGATATTTTCGGGCAGGAGAGAGAAAATATCAGTTTTTCTGAGAAATCCCTAAATTGGTAATTTTCTGTAATTCTGGAAATTGTGGGTAAAATTATCAGTCTGATTTTTACTTATGAATTTTACAGTTGCTGTGGTCAAAATCCAGATCTAGATTTGAGGAACGTTTTGAAGAATTTCTTAAGCCATCTCATTTACGATATGAGCTATTAATGCTTTTGGGGTTTTTGTCCTTTGAAGGTTTCCCGAGTGAAAAATATTGTGTCCATGTGTGCTGATGTGATGAATGTGTTTCTACTGCACTGCTGATCTATTTATGTTTATCTGCAAATTTTTAAAGTTTATGCTAATGCTGAAAATTCAACATGGTATTAGAGCTTAGCATGTGAAAACACAGTAAAGGGATACTGCTGTTGTTTCTCACTAGATCTTGGAATAAAATTTGCATATCTAACATTTGGATAAGTGACAGTGATGGCTATCATTGGTTTCAAACCGGAAGAGAAGCTCTCTGGTTCAACAAACTTCAATTCCTAGAAGGCCAGGTTGACAACCATTCTTGATGAGAATGACTTGGATGACATTGTTCTTAATGTCATAGAAGAACCAACTACAAATGTTGGTAGGCTTGCTTACAAGAGGAAGAAAGGTAAGGCTAAAAGAGTTATTTATGATTCTATCAAAGAAGAATTGATGCCTAACATCACATCCTTAAAGATTGCTAAAGAATGCTATGATACATTGGTAAACCTCTATGAAAAGAAGGCTCCCAGTCAAAATAGAGTCTTGAAGAAGAGGCTACGAACTTTGAAGTTGAACAAAGATGAAAGTGTTGGTTCCTTCTTCACCAAGATCAAATAGGTAAGAGATCAACTCCTTGCTATTGGTGTTACTGTTGATGATGATGATCTTGTACAAATAGTGGTTGATGGTCTCCCAAGATCTTGAGAAACCTTCATGGCATCCATCTGTGGACGAGAAAATCAGCCAACCTTTGAAAGGCTTTGGCATGATTGCATACAAGAATAAGCAAGGAAAACTGACAAGGTAATCAAGCAGGATAACCTTGCACTTGCAGCAAAGACCAAGAAGTTCAAGAAGCCTTGCCCTCAACAAAATAAGGGTAAGAAACCTCAGGCTAAGTTTTCTAACATGTCCAAGATCGAATGCTATAATTGTCACAAGTTTGGACATTATGCTAGAGGCTGCAGGAAGAACAAGAAGAAACCCAAGAGAAGGTTTCAAGCATCTGCTGCAGAAGTAGAGGAAGAAGAAGATGAAGAACCAGAGAAGAAGAAGAAACCCAAGAGAAGGTTTCAAGCATCTGCTGCAGAAGTAGAGGAAGAAGAAGATGAAGAACCAAAGAAGAAGAAGAAACCCAAGGCTAATAAAACTGATGAGCCTAGAAGAGAGTACTATTTGATTTATGCTAGTAACTGGTTCTTTGTCAACTTGCTCCACTTCTTGGTTGGTGGACAGTGGTGCCTCTAGGCACATGACAGGTAACCGTGGTACTCTTACCAGTTACAGAAATAATAAGTTCACCACTTAGGTAGAACTTGGAGATGACTCCACTTGCAAGATTGAAGGAGTTGGCTCAACTTCACTTCAACTTGACTCAGGTATGGTTCTTCATATTGATGATATTCTTTATGTTCCCGGGTTAAAGAAAAATATTTTATCTGTTGCTGGTTTAGAAGACAAGGGCCACATAGTCCTATTTATGGAAAAAATGTCTTTTTATGGGCAAAAGACACAGATCTAGACTCAACAGTTCAGATTGGGGTTCGAGAGGGAGACCTCTACAAGGCCTCCAAAGTTTCCACTCATGCTTTGGTACATCACACAGTTGATCCTTGTGAAATTTGGCATAGAAGGTTTGGACACCTTCACTACACAACTCTCCCAGGATTGCAAAAGATGGTCAGAGGTATGCTAGGAGTTTCTCCAAAACATGAAGAAATTTGCAAATGATGTGCTATAGGTAAGAACACTAAGAAATACTTTCCCAAAAGCAAGAGTAGATCTAAAGGAATTTTGGATTTGATTCATTCTGACATTTGTGGGCCCATGTCTTCACCCTCATTGAGTGGGTGTTTATATTATGTCTTGTTTATTGATGACTACTCTCGGAAGTCTTGGATTTACTTCCTCAAGGACAAGAGTGAAACCTTTGACAAGTTCAAAGAGTTCAAGACACTGATTGGAAATCAGATTGGCAGGCACATCCATATCTTGAGATCAGATAATGGAGGTGAGTATGAATCTAATGAGTTTGATGATTTTTGTTGAGAAGCACAAATCAAGAAAGACCTGACAGTGCCTTGCAACCCCCCACAGAATGGGGTTGCAGAAATGAAGAATAGAACGATCTGTGAGGCTGCTAAATCCATGATCACTGATCTAGATCTTCCTTTGTCTTTATGGGCTGAAGCTACTGGAACTGCAGTGTACATCCAGAACAGAATCCCTCATGCTATCTTGGGTGAGAAGACTCCGAAAGAAGTCTTCACCAAGAAGAAACCTATAGTTGATCACATGAGGATATTTGGCACTCCTGTGTATGTTCATGTGCCAAAAGAAAAGAGGGCTAAGCTAGAGCCTTCTGGTAAGAAAGGATTATTTGTTGTGTACAATGATTGCACAAAGGATTATCGCGTACATATACCTGGATAAAGGTACATTGAGGTCAGCAGAGATGTGATCTTCCATGAGGAAGCGATGTTTCATAAAACATTAGAGCTTCCATCAGAAGATGCAGTTGCTCCACTTGAGTTTCCAGATTCAGAAATTCAGAGGGAGGGAGAGTTTGATGATCAAACTCTAGATGTTCCTGAGAACATTGAAATTCCATTAGAAGAACTACTTGAAGTTCCTCCTTCCAAAAAGAGACCTGCTTGGTACCGAGAAATGGTATAAGAAGCTGAGAAGCATAAAGCTCCTCCAGGGACTTTCAGAGAAAGCATAAGACCACAAAAGTACTCCGGTCTTATGAGTCAGCTTATTAGTTCAAAACCTTCATCGTATGAAGAAGCAACAAGTAAAAAGGTATGGGTTGATGCCATGATTGAAGAGTATAAGTCAATCATGAAGAATGATGTTTGGAAAGTTGTTCCCAGACCTACAGGAAAGTCAGTAGTGACTTCCAGATGGATTTATAAGATCAAGCATGCTGTAGATGGCAGTGTGGAGAAGTATAAAGCCATATTTGTAGGTCGTGCCTTCACTCAGAAAGAAGGCATTGACTATGATGACACATTTGCACCTGTTCCTGGTTACATTACCATCATAATGATCATTTGACTTGCTACAGTATTCGGATGGAAGTTACATCAGATGGATGTAAAGACAACCTTTCTCAATGGTAATATTGAGGAAGATGTTTATATTGAACAACTTGAAGGCTTTGTTACTCATGGGAAGAAGACCGATGTATGTAAACTGAAGAAATCCTTGTATGGACTGAAACAGGCTCCGAGAGTCTGGTATCCCAGGATGGATGGATTTCTCCATAGCTTGGGGTTCTCCAAAGTGCAGTTGATTCTAAGTTGTACTTTAAAGTTGTTCATAATCATGTCTTGATACTTGTTCTATATGTAGATGACTTGCTTCTTATAGGTGATGAATAGTAGATAGACCAATGTAAGAGGGAGCTTACCTCTGAATTCGAGATGAAAGACATATGATTGATGCATTAATTCCTTGGCTTAGAAGTCTGGAAAAATCTAGGTGAGATCTTCCTGACACAAGGAAAGTATGTAGTGGATATCTTGCAAAGATTTGGGATGCAGGACTGCAAGTCCATGAGCGTACCAATGACTACCAACTTGACAAAGTTGCGGGACTCAGCCTCTAGTTCATAAAGTGTGGACTCTACTCTATACAGATAGCTCATTGGTTCCCTGATGTATCTTGTACATACGAGACTAGACATCCACTACATAGTGAATGCACTGAGTTAGTTCATGTTAGATCCGAAGCACATACACTTGGTAGCCGCCAAACATGTACTCAGATATGTGCGAGGGACTATCACTTATGGGATCAGGAATACTTCCAGTAGTGGAGTATTTTTATCTAGATATTTAGATTCAAATTGGGCTGGCAGTGCAGTCAACCAGAAAAGTACCTCTGGTTATTGCTTCAGTATGGGATCAACAACGATCTCTTGGTCCAGTAGGAAGCAGGCTTCCATAGCTTAGAGTACAACTGAGGCAGAGTATATTGCTGCAAGTGATGCCTGCAAGGAAGCAGTTTGGCTCAAAAATTTGTTATCTGATCTTTTCGAGAGAAAGCTTGACTCAATGATCATCCACTGCGATAATCAGACTTGCATAAAGATTTTAGAGAATCTAGTGTTTCATGACAAATCAAAACACATTGAAATGAGGTATCATTTAATCAGATACCTAGTGTAGAGAGGTGCTCTGAAGTTGCAGTACGTTTGTACAAATAAACAGATTGCAGATATCTTGACCAAGCCTCTGGCAGCATTAAAGTTCAATATGTATTTTCGTGACAAGCTTGGTATGGTAGAGAATGCCTCTCTCGCTGAGAGGGAGTGTTGATTTTCTGAGCATCATCGAGAGCCGTTCTCTTCAGAGAATGGGACCACGGTGAAGACTCAACCCAGTGTTGAGTGACCATTCTGTTGAATGGTAGATATCTGGTCTGGGACCATGATATAAACCTAGATCTACCATAGGTAGACTTAACCTTTTGTTGAGTAGACATCTGGTCCGGGACCACGATGTAGACCAGTCTGGGACTGGTAGACTCAACTTAGCTCTGAGTAGCCATTCTCTGGGAGAAGGAAGACACTGTAAGCCCTATACTGGGTCTGGGCATGTGTGTGGCACTTTGACCCTTGATCTATGGGCTTGGTGTGCTTCTCCAAGGATTATCTACCCTTGGTTAAGTTACCCTAGTACCACATCTAGGTGTCACACACTGTGTGAGATAAAAGCATTAATATCTCTCTTGGTTTATGATGATGTACTTTTGAAATAAAAAGGTACCACAGGTAATGACCACAGGGGCACTTGGAAAAAGGCCAAAGTTAAAAGTCAAAGGAAAAAAATAAAAGTACCTTTTTGGTAAAAGTGAAAGTGAATTTAGGAAAAGAATAAAAATATTATTATTTTTATCTTTCCTAATATTCTACCTAGAAGGACCACAGGTGGAAGACAAAATTAAATAAGGACTTTTTTATAAAAGTCAAAGGAAAAAAATAAAAGTACATTTTTGGTAAAAGTGAAAGTGAAATTAGGAAAAGAATAAAAAAATTATTATTTTTATCTTTCCTAATCTTGTCCACCTAAAAGGACCACATGCAGTTGAAAAATTAAATAAGGACTTCTTATAAAAGTCAAAGAAAAAAAATAAAAGTACCTTTTTGGTAAAAGTGAAATTAGGAAAAGAATAAAAATATTATTATTTTATTTTTCGTAATCTTGTCCACTTATAGGTGAACAAAGGCTATAAAAGAAGATCAAGCCTTCTCATCTGCACACACTTTTTCTCTCATAGGTGAATAATACTATCTTATGTTCAAAACCCTCAGCTAGGGTTTTATCAGCAAAGTCCATCTTGAACATTTTTGCATAGCCATCTTCAATGTTCCATTTTTTGGGCAGTTTTCAGCAGTCTGATATTTTCAGGTAGTTTTCAACAGTCTGATATTTTCGGGTAGGAGAGTGAAAATCTCAGTTTTTATGAGAAATCCCTAAATTGGTAATTTTCTGTAATCTGGAAATTGTGGGTAAAATTATCAGTCTGATTTTTACTGATGAACTTTAGAGTTACTGTGGTCAAAATCCAGATCTGGATTTGAGGAACTTTTTGAAGAATTTCTTAAGCCATCTCATTTACGAGATGATATATTAATGCTTTTGGGGTTTTTTGTCCTTTGAAGGTTTCCCCAGTGAAAAATATTGTGTCCATGTGTGATGATGTGATGAATGTGTTTCTACTGCATTGCTGATCTATTTATGTTTATCTGCAAAGTTTTAAAGTTTATGATAATGCTGAAAATTCAACAGAAAGGACAATGGATACGTACTACATGAAGGGAGAATAACATTGATCGAATGAAATACTGCCACCGCAAAAACCACCAAAGGTTGTGGATCCACAACCGCAGTTTGCTCCACCACATCTGTAGTATACTTAGATGCAGTATGCCCCACATCAGCCGTAGTATACACAAATGCAGTATGTTCAACCACAAACGAATCAACGACAACAGAAGCATTTTAATTAACCGTAGTACCAACAACAAGGAGGCTTTTGCGGAGGACGAAATAGAGGTTTTGGTCGAGGAGGAGGACGAGGTCGTGGACCTATGCAATGCATCAATTTTGGAGTATTGAGGCATTATCAGTGAGATTGCCCAAACCTAGAGTCACAATGTACCTAATGTTGATCCATATGGAAACCCATGGCCACCCACCTATTCCACTAGCTCAAAACAATTGTCCATTGTGGTATTTTTCTAGTAATTTGTCTATGTTTTTTCGGGTCCCAAACTTTCGGGGCCGTTTTGAGGCCCTAAACGACATTTTTTGGCGATTCAAGTGGCCAAATGGATGCTGTTGGCATGCATTTGGACTCATTTGAAAGTTGTAAATCTTATATAGAACTTTCCAACAATCTATCGAGCGCCCAAATCGAAGATCGTATGTGAAAGTTATGACCTCGGGAAGTTGGATGTTCAACTTACCACCTTGGGGCCGCAAACATTATGACGCTTCATCTTCTAGGATTAAGTTTTGGGTTCTCGCCCTCGTCCTTATTATAAATAGGCACCTTTGAACTCATTTTGTATTCAAATTTACATGGATGAGCGTAGGAGCGACATTTCTTCTCAGAGATAGCTACCACCATTCTAGCTATTGTATTACAGTCTGTTCTATTTCCGCCATTTAATAAAATATGTGTTTACTGTATCTCTGTTATCTTTGCAAAATGTCTGTGATTATGATTATGTATCTATTCTTTCATTTTGTTCACACATAAATTTGAATCAAATGTACTACTGCAGATCATACCGTTGAATATTGTTCATAGCTAATTGTGAAATGGCAAGCAAAGAATGTTCCGCCACCGCAGAACCAGAACCAAAATGCGAACCAACCCATGAACCCACCACAAAACCAGAACCAAGGTCCGATGGTTGGGAATATCTCAATGGATCCCAAGGCTCAACTTGTGGATGTTGGATTCATTACTCACAGAGGTGCAATGACAAGGGATGATAGTCCAATCCCACAGGTTCGATTGCAGGCTCGAAAAAAGGTGCAATTTGATGTGGACATTGAGAGGGATACGTTCTTTGACGCAAGAGACACCATCAAAAGGGATAGGGGTAAGTTTCCAATTTACTAAATGCCACATGTCTTTGATTCCACACTTGTTGGAGGGCCATCACGATAGTATGACACATTGCAAAGTTGTTTTGAGAGTTGACTGTTGCTGGCGAAAGACCCCGATGTGCTAGTCGAGATCGCAAGATTGCTACATTGATTGGAGAAAGGTTGACAACAATCTGCTGTGAATTCCTTACATAAGAAGAAAACTGGAAAGGAGATGAGGATGAATGTCTATATTGGTGATTACAATGTGGACTAAGATATCCTAGATCTGGGCTCAGATGTCAACATTTTGACAAAGCAAATGTGGGAAAGGATGGGGAAGCCACAGTTAGTTTGGTCCCCTGTGCAACTACGACTAGCCAATTAGGATAGAGTGTTGCCAATTGGGTGAGTACCACGCTTAATGGTGGAAGTCGAAGGTATGAAGACATATGCGGATTTTGATGTTATCAAAATTGTCAATGAAGGAAGCTCATATCCTGCATTGCTATAGATTGGATGGGACAATGACAACTTGGCAGTGATTAACTTCAATAAGCGGGTGACGACTTTTGAGAACCACGACATAAGAGTCATAAATCCATTGGATCCAAGCGAAGGAGGAAGATATGTCGAACCAGTAAAGGAATAAGTGGTAGGAGGATGGGACCATGCATACAAAATTTTGGAGGATTATGTCCATCTCACTGCAGACGGAGAGCTGGGCTGGCGAAGCTTGAGCTTTGCATCATCGGATTTTGACGATGCGTTGGAAAATTGATAGAATTGGCTACATGAGGTGTCAATTCAGAAGTGTGGACAAATCACTCAGTCACTACATTGGGTCACAATGAAGGTTGTTAAGTTACCAACATACGAAGGATTGCCTAATTTTCCCTAGTTCATTGATGAATTTGAAGACAATTCCTCAAACCCATAGAGACTATTGGCATTGGAAGAGGCGTTGAAGGCCACTCCAACATGTTGGTGGGAGACACATAAGAAATCGATCAATGGGTGGTCGTTGTGTCGTAGGTTAATGGAAGTTCATTTTGGTGAAGCAAAGCACTATTAAGTCAAGAAGTATGATGGACAAAATGATCCCAATGATAATTTGAAATCATGTTAGACCGCGTGGGTATCACGACCGAAGGATTAGTGGGTACACGATTTTGTACACACATTAGACGAAATGCTGCGATAGTGGTATATATCAACATAACACCGAAGGGAGATCATGACATGGGAGGACTTGACGATCTGTTTCAGTAACACTTTTAGTTTTGTGGATGACGATCTAGTGATTCATAGTGCACTTCAACATATCCTTGACGTTGTATTCGAGATAGTTCTAGTCGCATTTCCTGAGGAATTGCATGAGGTACCAATGATGCAGTTGATGAGGGAGTTTTACAATGTAACAGGAGGACCCGAGGATGGGGATGACCCAAGGAATATCAATATTACAGAGTCTGAAGGAAGTCGGAATATCGCAGCATGAGAGATGCCGGTAGACAAAGTTCACCAGCCTTTGAATATTTAGAAGGTCAACATCGGGATAGAGGAGGAACCAAAGTCCACCAATATAGGAGATTATTGGGATGAAGAGACTATGGCGAAGATCATCGATCTGTTGCATGAGTTTCATGACTTGTTTCCAACTAAATTCTCTGAAATGAAAGGGATCCTAGGATATTTTGGAGAAATGAAAATCCCACTAAAGCTACATGCGAAGCCAGTGAAGCAGCGTTTGTGTCTCTTGAATCCGTGATGCAAGGAGAGAGTGAAGGATGAACTTAACAAAATGTTGGATGCAGGGATGATCGAAACGGTCGAAGAATCAGAGTGGATCAGTCCAATGGTCATGCAATACAAAAAGATAAGCGAGGTTCGGATCTGTGTCGATCTTAGAAATCTTAATGACACATGCCTTCATGATTCGTTCTCGAAACCATTTATTGATGAAGTGTTGGAAGGAGTAGGTGGTTAGGAGATCTATTCATTTACGGATGGCTTTTCAGGCTACGATCAGATCAAGACTGTGAAGGAAGATCGGCATAAGAATACTTTTGTGACTAAGTGGGGATGCTTTCAGTATACAGTGATGTCGTTTGGAATAAAAGACGCACCTATGATATTCTCTAGGATCGTAGTTCCTGCGTTTAAGGACTTTATCCAAAAATTTCTGGCGGTATACATGGAAAATTGGATGGTGTATGGGTTGGTAAAGGATCACCTCACCAATCTGCGACTGATGTTGGAATGATGACGACAACACCATATCACACTGAATTCGAAGAAATGCATATTTTGTGTGCCATTCGGGATTTTTTTGGGGCACATTGTCTGTAAGGAAGGGATGTTGGTTGATCCAACTAAGATTGTGCTTATTGTTAATCTCCCCCCATTGATGAATGTGAAACAAATTCGAGCGAGATTGGGACATATGGGATATTATTGGAAGTTCATAAGAGGATATGCTGCGATCACAACACCGATGGATAAGTTGCTGAAGAAAGATGCACAGTTCGAATGGAGTCACCTGTGTCAAGGGAGTCTCAACACCTTAAAGAATAAGATGGTCACAACACCAATATTTGTCTTTCCAGATTGGACGAAGGAATTTCATGTCCATATTGATGTGTCATCAGTAGTGTTAGGAGTGGTTTTGGAGCAACCATGTGAAGGGGATATTGACCATCCGGTTTCTTTTGCGAGTCAAAAGTTGTCATCTGCGGAACGAAATTACACCACGATGGAATGTGAAGGCTTGGCGATGGTATATGCACTCAAAAAATTCCATCATTACATGTTAGGAGGACATTTCAAGATGTTCACTGGTCATCCTGCACTGAAATAATCGGTCAACAAGCCTGTGTTGTGGGGGAATATATGTCGCTGACTACTACTCTTCCAAGAGTTTGATTTCAAAATTGTTGTGAAGCTAGGTCGCTTGAATGCGGGACCTGATCATTTGTCACGGATTGAGACAAATGAAGAACCAACCAACATCGAGGATGGGTTACTTGATGCACATCTATTCAAGGTTGGAATGGTTGATGATCATTATGAGCAAATAATTCAGTTTTTGGTGACTCGAAAAGCGCTTGATGATTTCACCACAAGTCAGAAGAAAAAACTAGTTGTTTGGGCTACAGATTTCTAGTTGATTGCCGGACAACTCTATAATATGGGACATGATGAGATTCTACGTCGATATGTCTTGATGCATGAACAAGAAAGAATATTGGCGGAAGCACATGATGGGGTTGTAGGAAGGCACTATGGAGGTCGCACAACGACCAAGAAGATACTTCGCATAGGCCTTTGGTAGCCAACTATGCATAATGATGCATTGGGGTATGCAAAGAGTTGCGATGTTTGCGAAAGAACGGGGAATCCTTCATGAAGGGATGAGACACCCTTAGTACCTCAGGTAACGATGCAACCATTTGATAGATGTTCAGTGGATTTTATAGGACCCATCAACCGACCAGGAAAAAGGACAGGTGCACGGTATATCATCACAATGATGGATTATCTCATGAGATGGGAGGAAGTAGAAACGATGATGGATTGCATCACTGTGATTGCAACAAGGTTCCTTTTTGATAATGTTGCCACCCGATTTGGTTGCCCAAAGATTTTGATGAGCGATTAGAGGATTCATTTCATCATTTGCACCATCAACGCACTAATGGAGAAGTTACAGATTCAGCAGAAGAAGAGCACTCCTTATCATCGACAGGATAACAGGACAATCGTAGCATTCAATAAGATATTGGATCATGCGCTCACCAAGTTCTGCAATGCAAGCCATGATGATTAGGACATGAAGATTCCAGAGATTTTATGGGCATATCAAACGACTTGCAAACAATAAACAGGGTAGATGCCATTCAAGTTGGTATATTTCCAAGAAGAAGTGATTCCAATGGAATACATTGTTCCAAGTTTGCGCATCACAGTAACGATAGGAATGGATGACGAAGGAGCGCTGGAAGAACGCTTGACGCAATGACTACAACTCAAAGAAAATCGGTTTGTCACAAGATTTCACCAGCGAGTTGAAAAGGTTCGTTAGAAGGAATGGTATGATCGACACATCAAAACCAAGCACTTTCGGCAAGGAGATATGGTGATACTCTATGACAGTAAGTTTGCGAAACACCTAGGCAAGTTCCAAATGCATTGGTTAGGTCCTGATGTAATAACTTTGATTATCGACAGAGGTGCGATATAGTTGCAAAAACTAGATGGTGCGATGTTGCATACATTAGTGAATGGAAGCTAGCTAAATCCCTATCGGGATCGCCAGGTGCGACGCGATGCTTAAGGCATTGCACAATGAAAAAGAAAAAGATGTAAGAGGTGGTAGAGAGGTGGATGGTGCACTCAAAATAGGTGGCAACGCAAGAAAGAATGGATTGAGTCGCAGTATGGAAGAGTTTGGCGATGTCCATAGGGATGTGATATGGTCAAATCAGGCAGTTAATGCAGCAATTAAACCAGTGGAGTGGCGGTGTCGATGGACTATACGCGCACTTATGGGGAATTCGATCGTTAGATCAGGAGGATCGACATCTAATTCGAGTGATAAGTGGCAGATTTGGTTGTGATGATTGACAATCTTTCGTACAAGTGCTCCCACACTATAAAAATTGGTGGGGTGTGAGGTGGATGAACCATTGTGACTATTGAGTTGAGCAGAGCATCGAGAGATAACAAAGCAATGTTGTGAGGTTGCGAGTGATTGAACTATATCAATGGTGCTGGTAATCTCGAGTGGCAGCGTTCACCACTCTCTACAAATCATGACACCAATCGTTTAGGAGATTCCCGAGGTGCAGGTGGAATCTCCACTGATTCCGCGAAAGAAGGGGGGGGGCAATTGACCCAAGTCACTGCAACAAAAGAAGAGAAACACTAGAAGTTCATCTCAATGGATGGAGCTAGAGGCAGAGGTAGGCCTGTCGATGACTGGTGTGGAATAATCAACCGCAAGGAAGGGGGTGATAGATGCGGATATCCCTACATATATTCCCCTACGAAGGTCCAATGCACCTTAGGTTAAGTTGACAAAGAACCAACGATATCCACTTCAGACGTCGGTGACACCGAAGGGTATTCATGTTATGTTGAACATTGCGCCCAAGTTGATCAGGATGATGTATAGAGACCATGACTTGCTAGCATATACAAAATGTATGGTGAATCCATTTGTGAAGCAACCACTAGGAGGTGATGGACAAATTGTTCAGGTATCTAAAGAATGAGCTCCAGGTTTGTAGCAGTCGGGGCTGTTGGGCCTCACTCACATGCCCCATTTTGGCTGGCTAGTGGAGGCCAACGCATGCATAAAGCAGTTGTTGACATGCTTTCATGGAGGGTACTTATGGATGGATACAAAGGTACTAGTCACAATGGAGTTGATTTCGTGGGTAACTGGATTGTCGGTGATGAGAGATGACCCTTTGCAATATTTTCGTGGAAAAGATAATGACAAGCGGTTAGCCACTAAACTGAAGAAGAAATATGGAGTGGACCGTGAAAAAAGGTCTTACGTTATCAACACAATCAATGATCATGTAGTTCACATTGCGACCAAGATTTTGGTTGTCAAGGTGGTAAGAAAGAACCGCCCTAATCAATGCACATATGGAGTAATAGCATGTGTAGAGGGTGTGCAGATGAACTCGTCACTGTTTCTGTTGAACTAGCTTATGAAGGATGTGATGCTTATTCAGGAGGGTAAGTGACCATTTACTTACTCTTGGTTTCTAATCCTCATTGCATTGGTCAGATGGATGGAGCTCGAGGAGTATCAGTGCATGGATGTGGAAGTTGTGCAAGTATGTAGAGGTGCAAGATATCGAAACTTATGGTATCTCACTGAGAAGAGTCGCAAGACCGACTGTGTAGTGCAATTTTATCTAGTTTGGTTTGCATTACGGGAAGCAACAAAGAAGGTTCCATGCCTCTAAGAGGTGACAACAAAAAAATATCGGTGGATCGCAAGTTTTGCGATGGGGCCGCATGCCATTCATATCAAGGCACGATGTGACGACGAGAAGCAATGGCTCACTACAAGTTGATCGACGAAGAAATTGATGCCATCATTGCGAACTGGATGGACGAGTGGAAAGTTCCAGTAAGTAGTGATGAATTATCGGATACTGAAGTGGCTCCGCCCACTGACGCATCAGCAAATCACATGTAGGACCATGAGAGTGAGAAGGAATAACATGAGAAGGTTTCTAAGACTCTGACGGATTCCGAGGCCGACATAAAATTCGAGGAGACAAGGATAAAGTGAATACAAGAGAAAGGAGAAGGCATGAGCACTGCATAGATGACTGATGAGCAGGTAAATCACATCATGACAACAATCACCATTGCGAGAAGCTCTAGTGAGGCACAGTTGAAAGCACACTTGGTAGGGTTCTTTCACCAGGTCAAAAACTTATTGTCTTCTTTGACTAATGCTATTATGGAAAAAGTTACACAAGAAAATGTGTTGCAGCGAGCAGCTGAAATGAGTACATGGAAATGTGTTAGAATCGTGTAGATTCCACCACAAGCGCTGGACTCTGGAAGCGAGGAATTTGATGTGGCGATGCACCAATGCCACACACTTTCTATGGATCTCAACAAGTTTCAATTCCACATTATAGTGCGGTTCTAGAAGATGGCAAGTCAGGAGCTCGTGGACCATAAAGTGATCATAGGAGACCACATTCTGAAGTCGCAAGAAGAAGTGCAGTCGATTCAGGAATAACTAGAGCGCATCAAGAGGGCGTAGGAGGAGGAGAGAGTAGAAAAGGATAAATATTTGGATGATCGGGCATGGCTTGTGGAAGCCATCACATTTGCATGTCAGGAAATTAATGACATCACAGAGGCGATGTTCGTGGAAGCTAAAGTTCTGCGACTAGGGAAGGTTATTGTAGATATGCGAAGAGACAATGAAGAGTTATAGGCACACGTAGTGCCCAGTACACCGCCTAAAAAGATAGAGGTGCAAAAGAGAAAGACAGAGGAGGCATCCACATAGCTGTAGGAATGCGAGAAAGAGGCCAAGGTCATGACGGAGAAGACCACATCATTTTGGATGAGCATAATGGAGGACAAACAATTGCAACAACTTGGTGGGAAACTGCATGAGGCAGACACAAAGTTATCCGCTATGCGAGCTTTGTTGAAGTCGATGCCCCCAGTGATCCAAGTCACTAAGGTAGCGAATATGAAGGCTCTCCAAAGTAGAGAAAGTAAAGAAATGGAAAGGAATCAATGCCGCATGATGCATCTCGACACATTCCAGGAGCTCGATGAGGAATTGGATCTCAAAGCTATGGAGGCACTTGGTCACGTTCAAGAAGCTCGCACTTAGGTTGGGGAAAATATTGCCGATCATCCGGTTAATCAAGACATGGAATACTATGGAAGGATAGCTACCTTGGTGAAAGAGGTCGACGAACAGTTCTAGAAAGAATATGAAGAATTCAAGGCAAATATTAGCACACACACCATTTCCAAATGATGTGGCTCAAGGATGAGCCACAAGTTTATGTTGGGGCTTTGTTGGTAGGAGGTATGGATGCACATAGCGTGGAAGAGGAAATATGGATGCGCAAGTTGAATGATGGTGTGCAAGATGAAGGATAGTGCACAAGGCAGAGAAGTTGACAAAGAGTCGACTTGATCATTATTTTGTATTTTTTGGTCCAAGTAGTTAGAAGTGGACCATTTTTTAATAGACACAGATGTTCGACAAATCATCTCAGACAAAATGATGGAAAACACCAACAATAAAAACCAATGACAACTGACTTCACCAATTGGTTTCCTACTACATTCCTAATTCTATATATCTATCACCCCAAGTTTAACTTTTGAAATTTGGGTAATCGTATTTTTTTGTTCCATTCCTAATTCTTGGCCGACGAACTGGAGCAAGATATATTATCACTACAATCGAATATGTAACAAAATGGGATGAAGCTTAACCATTCAAAGCATGCTTTAGTGAAGTAGCATCAAAGCTTATATACGAAAAATATTATCACAAGATTTGGATTCCCTCTCACCCTTATCAATAACAAAGGAACACACTTTGTTAATAAAACTATCGCTGTCCCATTTAAAGAATTCATGAGATGACATCAAAAGAGTACAAATTACCATCCACAGTCGAATGGATCCATTGAATCATTTAATATAAATTTAACTAAAGGATTAAAAAAGTTATGCAGTTTTGAAAAGGACAACCAGGATGACATGATACCTGCTATTTTATGGGCCTACCACACAATGTATAAATAGTCGATTGGGAAGATGCCATTTAATATAGTCTATGGGAAGGAAGCACTCGTACCTATACATTTAAGAAGACATGCACCAATTATCGTAAACATACTTCATCTTGACAGTGTAAAAGCAGTCGAAGATAGGACCTTTGATCTAAAAAAAATAGAGGAACACTGACATATTGCAATTCATCATCGAGAAAACAGAAGCAACAAAAAAAATCTTGGCATGACCACAATATAAAAAGGAAGGATGTATTAGTCAGAGACCTGGTATTATTGTATGATAGTGGAATCAAACAAAAACATAAGAAATTACATACAACTTAGCTTGGACCTTACATAGTCGAAGAATTAAATAACAACGGATTCGTTCGACTGAAAAATATGCAAGAGAAATTTTTAACACAGTGGTCAATGGTGCAAGACTTAAAAGATATTGAGCATATAAATGACATGACGTCAAATGAATAGCCGTATCACCATTTAGTCAAATGGTGTGTCCCAAGTTTTGGAAAATTTAATTACTTGTATATTATCTAGCTTACCAATAGTAAGTTAAAATGAAAAAGTAGTTATAAAAACCAACTTAAACACTGATAATATATAAGAAGATTCTAAAACGTGGATAATGGTAGGTAACACAATGACGACATGATGGAAATTGGAGATTGAGACAACTCATACTATAAGGATGGAATAAAAAAATGTACAAAAAACTGACCAGAGATGACTTAAGGAACACTCAAGTGTAGAGAAAACTAGTCGGCCCACCCAATAAATGACCTATTATGACCGACGTTGTCGACGGAATTATGAGCATAGACAGATGAGGCGTGAGACAAAATAATCATAGAATGTGTGAACCAACTGTTTTGCACAAAATACACATTCAATGCAATGACCTACCCATAAAGATGGCATCCTCCACAAGCAACCTATAAATGAAGCCCTCGAATAGAGTTGGGAACTATTTTTCAAAGAGTTAGAGAAATCACACATCGAACCAGTGATCCTAGAGATATCAAACCCTACTTATTTACTTCTAACACCAAAAGAAATGGCCCCCAAAAATACACTATAACAAGATCCATGAAAGAAATAGATAAAACTCATCGGGAAGAAGAGGAAGCTGCCATGGCACCATTAAAATCCCATTTAACTAGAATTAAGAAGGACAAAACAAAAAAAACCAATGGAAGTGATACTGAAACAACTAATGGAATGATGTATCAAAAATGTAAATGGACAGAAGATGCCAACAAATTAGCTGTATCCAAAATCTGACATTATCTAGGTGCACCACTATCGAATGACTTTGGTGGGTTAAAAGGCCTCATTGTGCAATACATCGTTAGTATATACCATGAGGAAATCTATGGTTCGATGAACCAGTCAAAATAAACACCACAATCATAGATGCTATCACTATCTTTCCTAACCAAGGTCCACCTCTACTAGTCGGTATTAAGCCGAATCTTGTCCAAGAATTTATAGGGTCCCCTATGGGTAAGAATTCCCGAGGGTTAGTTATTGACAAAATTTTGTACCATACCTACAAGTATGTCACCATCATAGTGTCCATATGTCTGATGAGCATCACTTAACCATTCAACCTCAGAATTGACATGTTGGAAGCTTTCAAGGCCATCACCGTCGATGCCTTCAAATGGGCATAATATTTGGCCAGTATTGTTCACTCAGCTTGTGAAATATTCCAACAGATAGGATCCCCTATTATATTTCCTTCTTTATTAATCCGATTGTCGATGTCCAGGATAACTCCATTCGGTGATCTTACATTTATAACAAATTCCGCACACTTAATGAATAACTTCAAATATTTCCAACCCCAAGGTTGCACTCAAGGCCCCAAAGTTGCTAATATGTATCTTGAAAATTGGTTTAATGTCCTGAAAACTGTATCGTCGAGATGGAGGGTCCCCCAACTGATCCGACGGAGCCTACCTCCAACTGCACATATCCAAATCGAACTTTACTTTATGTAGGGCAGAGTTGACAATGCAAAAGAACTTGACTATTACCCATCGGTGAAAGTAATTTTCCAGGATCTCACAGTACAATCAAACAGGACCCACCTAATACCAAAAATTGCATGGATAAAATATTTTCCCTTAGAAGAACCACTCATTAACAATAAAAAAGAAGAATCCTTCAAAGCACGGCTATACTTAGAATTTTTTGGGTCCCACAAAGAAGAAGAAAACCCATTAGCAATAGTTTTGTCAAATAATCAACCTAAGCCTACAAGATAAAAAGAACTATCCAGATAAATGACGGAAGACGACGATCCATAAACAGATGCACAATTGCCTCCCAACTTGTTCGTATAAAATCTCAACATTGTTGTTGAACAAATTTACACAATGCAACAAAAATTAAAAACCAGGCATTCAAAAAAGAGGAAGACGACACTTATTGCATCGATTGAAGACAAACTTCAAGAGTTACATAAAGAAGAACATCAAGTCATCCTAGACGCCATCATCAATCAATTGACCATTGAGCAACAAATAGAGAAAAATATGACCGAGGTAGAGGAGCATGCAAAGGCAAAGTCCCATTCCCTCACAAAACTCAAAGTTAAATCCAGACCTTAGCCTGAAAACCCTGTCAATGTACCCGACAATTCCCCTCTTCCATCCTTAATCCGCATTGTAAAAACCCATACTGAAAAAAAAAACCCCAAATAAGTTGAAGAATAATAATCTCTTATTTCTACCATCTAAGACACAAAATTCCAAAAATTACTTGAAATATTCCCTAACTAGTTCCCCAAATTGGAGAAATACATAATTAAGTGGCTTATTCTAACAGGAATATTGGTTCTACCTCCACTAAGAATTCAAGTTTCACCCCTGATGAGAAGCAGTATACCCAACAATCCCTTTAAGTGGACTAAGTTACCTCGTAACTTTGTCTTTCACACGATTACAATGGAAAGAATCCCGAATGAATCAATAGTATTCTCAAGTGCAACAACAATATCATCGACCACCAACTCACATTCACTTCAGTATATTGCTACTAACTAGATAACGTCTACACCTACTACTTCATAGTTTTCGTCCACCACTATTCCTCCATCGACCACAACTACCATTCCAACCATCCAAGCAGATCTAGTGTTGATTGTGCCTATACTGATGACTTCTATTGCTACACCTCCACCTGTGTCGACCATTAATATCTCGACCATGTCTGCACCAACAACCATGCCCCTACCTCACCAAATGCTCAATATATAACATAGGAACAAGGAAACAAGGAAAACAAAAAGAACAAAAAGAAAAAACAACTACATATTACATTCTAGCTGATTACAAATGCCAAGGACCATGAATTAGACACCCTGCTGCAGAACATCATTAAGGAACAAAAGAAAAGATGGTCCAAAGACAAGAAGAAGTTTGATGCCATTGAAGACCAACAAATCGAAGTACTTGAAACCTGTGACAACATGCTCAGAAAAATCAAACCAACACTATGCGAACCTCCAACAAAAAATCCCCTATATCATATTGTAAGTCTTTTTGGGTCCTTGAAAAGAACTACTAGAATAGGTCGCCTCTCAAAAGAACCTGTTAGCACCTGTGCTAAAATTTGAGGATTTTTTACATATGCATATGCACTAATTACCTTGCAAAAGTTTAGACCAGTGAAAGAAAGAGTAAGGTTAAAAGAGAACCAGAATGGATGACTTGGATGCACAATGGAGAAGATCAAAGGCCGCAAATCATTTCCGCAAAAAATAATCGGGAGCGGGAAAGTACAAAAGGGCCAAATTTGGTTATAAAATTTGGTAAACATGCCTTCCGCTTTCTGCTTTTTCAGGAAAAGGAAAAATCAGAAACCAGAAATACAAAAGTTTGGTTACAAAAAGTTAGAATCCTGCTTTTCACGATCCGTAGGATCGATGGTCTAGAAAGCTTTCGCCGAAGATCAACAGCTAAGAAATTAGCAAAAGGGTGGAAGCAGAAAAGGCAAAATTCAGTTGTGAAAGATGGTAAACCCGAATTCTGATTTCCACAGTCTGAGATCCGACGGTCAAGGATGACTCCGGTATATATCAACGACTCAAAAAGGAGCAGGAAGGTGGAGTCAGAAAGGAGCGGAAATACATAAATTTGGTTATGAAAAGTTAGAATCCGTCTTTCCGTGATCTGCAGGATTGATGGTTCAGAGAGATTCTGCACATATCAATGACCCAGAAGGGAGAGGAAAGGCGGAATCAGAAAAATCAAAATTGAGCATCGTGAAAGCAGAAATCTCACCTTCCATGACCCACAACTCATAGCTTGATCTCAGATCAACGGCTGGGAAATTTTTTGTCTAAGATCGACGTTGTGGAAAAGGGCAACATGCGCATGGGATATGTAGATCTCCTGATCTGCGAAATTTGGTAGACCCTGCAGCTTTCGATGACCCAGATCAACGACCGATAACGATCCAAGGCGGAGGTGGATTCCTCTTCCACAACTAGCACAGGCAAACACAATTTTCAGATCTGTATAATTTGGTACGCCCTGCTGTTGGGCCAAGAAAAGTATACAAGGAAGAATGAGATGCACAAGCAAAGGAGAAAAAGTGCGCACGCGACAAGGGAAAAGCAGGTCAAGAAGGAATCAAATGAACCGATGCAGAATGATAAAACATGCACGCGACGGAGAAAGGCAGGATAAAGAAGGAAAGGAAGCACAGAGCAGAGTAAACTACGACAGGATGGTGCGACGAGGAAAAGTGCATCGAAAGTCGATAGAAGAGGCAGGTAGAAGAGTTAACGCTTGGCAAGCGGAAGTCAAGGAAGACTGCAGAAGGACGAACCAACATAAGATAGAAGGACAGTTTTGTGGCTAGTTATGACTGATACAGACTAGTTGAAGGACGTTTCCACGGCTAGTTAAGGTTGTGACTAATGGATGCAAGACTTTTGTGGCTAGGTATGGGCTGACATTTAATGTAACAAAGATATTTTGTAGCTACCTGAGTCTGTAATAACTGAGTAGTACTCAGTCGACCCTGCTTGGTCTGATAAATAGTATAAATAGGAGGAACCTGCTCTTTATAAGGGTTAGATGAGTTTAGGCAAGATTAAATTAGATTTAGCTAGATTTAGTAGTCGACTCAGAGGAGAGTTTGGTAGAAGTAGAAGGTTGTTGAGCCGTGGATCTTGCAACTATGTGCGCAGACTGCTAGTAAAGTAGAAGAGTCGATCCATGCCATGTGCAGATCAGTAGGAGTAGATAGAAGAAAAAAACCAGAGAGCATGACAGCACGAAGATTGAGTCAGAAAAACATATCTTAAGAACAATCTGCAAGTTGCAGGCTATAAGGCGCTACCTATATTTCTCATGCCATATGAAGAGCACCTTGGTGGTTTTTTCCAGATGGGTTTCCACGTTATTTCTTGTGTTGTATGGATGAATGATGTTGAATGGTGAATCTTTATGTGAATGTTTTCTTATCTACCTTATTATAGTTACAGTTGATGTTGAATATATGTCACAGTATGAATGAATGACTGTTTAAAAGTATTGTTGAACTGCTGAGCATGAGTTCATGATTAATCTGCTAAGTATAATATAAGTTGCACACTGTCTGTAGAGTGTAATGAATTCACTGCATCGCATAGTTGCACCAGTTGTTAAAGTTTAAGGACAAGGTCGTGTCGCGCGGGTGACCTGTGGCACACGGTTGCGCCGCTGTCACAGAAGTGAAGGAATCCATCCCATCGTCTTTGTCGAGTGCCTTGGCCACGCGCCATGGGACTATAATCCCTCACCAACTACAGAAACATGGTTCTGGAAGTTACCCATTAAGATATCTCGGGTGAGACTATGCCTGCCTTGCGGGTGTTGCCAACTGAGCTTGCTCTGTCGGGGCGATGTCTTTTGGTGTCTTGTTGGTATTGTGTTGTTGATTGAACCGTGGGTCGAGACAAGAAGGAGAAAGAGGCCAACTTTTGTAGTGTTGAACGATGGAGATCTGTAGGAGAAATCAATTTACGGAGGTTATCAATTCCGCTGATACAAAAAGCACGAGGAAATTAAGTTTTAAAATATGTGAAATTTCTTAGGGCCTGCATATTTCAACAGTGACGATCTGTAGGAGAAATGGATCTACGTCGAAGGTTGATTTCTCTAATACAACATGCGAGGACAAAAAAATTTCCAAATATGGGAAATTTGGTAGGCATGACAAGGATGAACGGTGGAGATCTGAGCAGATTCTTGATCCACGACCTAGGATGATTTTGCAAGGAGAACTAACAAGGGATAATTCAAGTTGGAAAATTGTGAAATCAGGTACGAGATTTATCTTTTGGTGGCTTAGATTAAGTTCCAATCCTCATCGACGGTTAAAAATAAATTTCGCAAGTTGAAGATGCAAGGATGAATAAAATTTGTTGTAGGCCATTCAGAGATGTTTTGAACAATCATTTTCATCAAGCGAGCCTCAGTCCCAGATGTTAAGTTTTCCATTTTTGATCCACCATGCGGATCCCAACGTGTTTTCCTGATTTGTTTGTGATCATGTCGAATCTGCCAACTCAAAATTTGTTAGGATTTAGTGTGTGCGTTTGATTCCCATATCATAATTGATTTTGGCTCTATTTTGAGGTTGGTCTCGGGAGCTTAGTACAATATAAATGTAACCTCTATGGAGGAGTAAAGGGTTTGACATTCATTTTGAAGAATCTATGATTGGTTTTGTAGCTCTACAAGTTTTCTTGGGAGCATTAATGCAAAGTCTGCTTTGAATGTTTGAGATTCATCACGGTGTTCATTGTTCAGTCTATTTTCCCTTGTTTGCTTCATTTTCATATATGTGTAGTTTCTGTTAATTCGTTTCTAGTTGTATGCAAGGAATTCGTTCTCTGTTAAGTGCTCCTTGCATCGGATAACCTGTTTTTTATGTGTTTATGATAAATGTCTTGGAATTCATCCTTAGTTAGATACTCCATTTCAGTTATCAGCCTTTATTGTTATTTCTGCTAAAGGTGTTTCAAGAGATTCATCCACATATAGGTGCCTCTTATCTCAATGGGATTTTTCTCATTCCCCCCTGCCATCTCTCAAAGATATTTTGTTGAATACTAACACCTAATTTTCCTCAGACTACATAGGTTATCACTGGTCATTATTTGTTTTAAGTCCTTGAATGTTTTAGGATTTGACTCCATTTCCCAATGGTATTTAATATCTGCTTGTCTTACACTCTTTAAAATCTAGAAAACCCTTCCCCTTAAAAATATAGCCTTCTGAATGCTTGTTTAAAGATATATGTGTATGTGAATGAACCTATGACAAAGAGAGAGCCCTCTCTGATTGTATAGGCTAGAATACAGTCTAAATATTGGTTTGAAATGGTTACCCCAATGATTCTCCTACCACAACCATAGGAAAATTATTGGGTGATAACATCTTGGCATCGTTGTCGGGGACTAATTGCTAGTATCTCCTCTGGGAAATGACATTGTTCTAGTTCTATGACCTGGTTGAGCAGTTGGTCATAGACACATGCTGGTTGTACATTCTCTGGCGACTCCACTGAAAATTTTTGGAAGGTGACTCCACTGGGAAATACTAGCGGCCATAAGAACCGTCACAAGGATAAATCCTGATGCTGAATCTTTCCAAGAGATTTTTGATCCAAAGAGTCTGATTCGAAGGCATAATAAGCTGGAAAGGTTAGTCAAAACTCTTTCCTTACCTATTGAAGGTGTTTTTTCTGTTAATGATATATCTGAGCATTGTGATGAAGAGTTTGGGCTAGCTTTCCCTAGGACTAAATCTGAGTCCAGCCTCTCTGAAGTGGTTTGCGACACCTCTACATTTGAATTCTCCCGCATTTCCTGGTCACCCCAGAACTCAGAGCTTCTATGTAGGGATCTCCAACACTTTCCTAACCCATAGTGCCCCCTATTTTCCACTGAAATAAATGTATTAATCTCCACTTCCAAGCTCAAACAACCTACATCATCCAGTTTCACAACCCCTCATAGCTCTGCAGTTCTTCACAACACACTAATTTTGTCTATCACACCTGTTGCAACCCCTTTTGGAAACCCCACTGTAACCCCAGGGATGGCTAGGTTTGCCCCTTTACTCCTCCCTACTGCTCTTCACGACCTTCCCCAGGGATATGGCCAAAGAATCAAACAATTTAATGGGTATATGGGGTATTTAGCTGAGGAACACTTGGAGTGGTTTTCAAACTTGACAAACTTGGAGGAGGTAGACCATGATGATGTGAAAGTCAGACTGTTTTCCCAATGTCTTGCTGGAGAGACAAAAAAATAGTTCACAAACCATCCAGACCACTCCATTCTGAACTATCAAGCCTTTGAAGACGCCTTCAAGAAAAAATGGGCAGACAAGAGATTGGGAAGCCTTCATCCGAGGAATATGTTCAAGAGGGAAACTAACCAAGTTCTGATACTTATGTGAAGAATCTATTCAAGAAGAAGAAATGATAGCAACCATAGAAGAAAATATAAATGACAATGAGGATTAAGCCTTGACAATTCATACCAAAGGAAAGAATAAAAGGAAGAGTCATGACCATCCTCATAGAAAGACTCAAGGGTTTAAAACGTCCAAGAAATACTTCTCAAATTATGAATACTTCACTTGTCACAAGTTGGGACACATTGTTATCAACTATCCCATGAAAGCAGAAAGAGTAAAAAAGATGAAAATATTTTAGGCCCATGTCGCCTAAGATAGTGATCAAGAAGTTGAAGGGAAAGAAAAGAAGGATGAAGAATCCAGTGAAGAATATGTATTGATCTATGCTCTAACAGGATTAATATCACCCGGAAATGGCACCTGGCTAGTGGATAGTGGTTCCTCCAAGCACATAACAGGTTACAAGGACCCACTCTCATGTCTTGTACAAATGGAATTTCCACACAAAGTAATGCTTGGAGATGATTCCCAATACCCCATCAAAGGAATGGGAGAAGCATCCTATAAGTTGGACTTTGGAAAGTCCATGAAGATGAAAGCTGTCATGTATGTCCCAGGACTGAAGAAGAACCATATTTCTATTTCAGCCTTAGACAAGAAAGGCTTCAAAGTTTCCTTTATGGATGGAAGAGTTCTCATGTGGACAAAAGGAAAAACCATAGATGATGCAGTAGAAATTGGATTTGAAGAAGGAGGACTCTACATATTAAAGGGACATGTAGATTCAACATTAATGACCAATACCATAGGCCCATGTGAGCTATGCCACATAAGGCTTGCTCATATTCACTACGAAGCTTTACCAATTGTAAGCAAGGTTGTGACTGGTCTACTAGAAATTCAGATAGATCAAGGAGTGTGCAAAGGATGTGTACAAGGAAAGAATACTAAGAACCCTTATCCAAGCAGTGATAGTAAATCAAAAGGGGTCTTAGATATTATCCACTCAGACATATGTGGGCCAATACAAACCACTTCATTAAGCGAGTATGTTTACTATGCTTCTTTTATTGATGATTATTCCCGCACGACTTGGATATACTTCTTGAAAAAGAAGGATGAAATGATTGAAAGGTTTAAGGAATTTAAGGCCCTAGTAGAAAATATGTCTCAAAAGAAGAAAAAGATATTGAGGCCAGATAATGGAGGAGAGTTCACATCAAATGAATTTAATGAATATTGTAAATAAGCTAGGATTAAGAGGGATCTCACCATTCCCTATAATCCACAACAAAATGGTGTGGCAGAAAGAAAGAATAGATCTATCATGGAAGCTGTGAAATCTATGATACATGATTAAGATCTACTGATGTACCTATGGGAAAAAGCAGCCAGAACAACAATGTATGCACATAATAGAATCTCCCATAGTACCCTTTGAAGCAAAACTCTAGAAGAAATGTTTTCTGGAGAAAAGCCTGAAATAAGTCACCTAAAGATATTTGGTTGTCCTGTATAAATACACATTCCCAAGGAGAAAATATCAAAGTTAGATCCTTCAGGAAAGAAGGGATTTCTTGTGGGATATAACAAGCAATCGAAAGCTTATCGAATCTCACTTCTATTTATATTCTTCCGTTCACTTAATTTTCCACCCAACAAGTTGGCCCCATTAAAATTGACTGGGCCGACTTCTCTAGGAGGACTCTAAACACTTAATATTATATTAACTGGGTTGCTAATGACCCAACTTACAACGGAGGGAATTTCCTCATGACTCTTAGTAATTATCCCGATAGGAACATTGGGGTATGATGATATACAAATGATTCTCCCGATACGAACATCGAGTATAATAAGTAAATACACTTCAAAGTTACAATAATTCAACAAACACCACACGTCTTTATGGTGCTATCCAATTTTCATGATAGACATAAAGATCACATGTATTTCACAGTGCCAACCCTTTTTCATGCTGGATGTGAAGATCACATGTCTTTCACAGTCCCAACCCTTTTTCATGTCAGATGTGAATACTACCTGCCCATGAGTGACTATCCGCTGTTTCCCCACACTACTATGCTCACTATCACTCGAGTCACATCTATAATTCATCACTTACTCTTACAAGGGGTTTGCATATGGACCACTCCGAGATTTTCCCTAAAGTATTTAAACTTCACCTTTGATAGAGTATTGGTCAACACATCGACTATATTCTCATATGTCACCACATACTAGAGCTTAACTGCTCCTCTTTGTACCATATCTCTGATATAGTGGTACTTGATCTCGATTTGCTTCGACTTGTCATGAAACACTAGGGTCTTGAACAACTTCAAACAACTTCGGTTGTTGTAGAAAATACAAGTCACCTCTAACTCAAGATCAAACAATCCTACAAGTAGCTTTCAGAGACACTCTGCCTCATAGCTAGCTGAAAAAGTTGCAATGTACTATGCCTCAGTTGTATTGAGTGCCACAGTCATTTGTTTCCTGCTAAACCAGGAAATCGTGCTAGACCCTAAACTAAAGAATCATCCTAAAGTTCTCTTCCTATATGTGACACTACCAGCCCATTCTGAATCAACATAGCCTTGGGGTTAGTCTTCTAACATGTTGCACATCTGAGCCCATAATCCATTGTACACTTCATGTACCTCAACACATGTTTTGTCACAATCAGGTGAACACATATTGTCTCTACCATGTACTGACTCAATGTGTTCATCGTAAAGCATATATCTGTCCTCACGTTCGTTAAGTACATCAATGAACCAATCATCTATTTGTATATTGTGGCATCAACTATCTTGGAAGTAGTATCACTCAATCCATCATCTGAATCTCTTCAGGATATCTACAACATATTTTCCTTGACCGAGGAAAATCTCATCTAGTCTCTGCCACACATCTAATCCAAAGAATCATGCCAAGATTCTTGAACTCTGATATATACTCCCTCTTAGTGAGGGAAGACATCTGATATCACTCTGAGTATATCCTTTAGATATTAAGGAAAACGACCCTTTCCATATAGAGACAAAGTGGTTATGTCTCTCAATCTGTCTCCACAATTTGTGCTATAGTCATTCCCTCTGAATTGGAGCTTTCATGCTCCCTCTGAAATTGAGCATGATGCTTCCTCTACATATGGACATCTTATACTGGAGTGTCTGGTATCCTTCTTTGTTGTTAATCTTCTATGTATCCATCTATGTCATATCACATCAAATGAGTCTACTGAGATGAGCTTCTTGTTCTCAGGGTCACTAGATACCAATATTTCCCATCTCAAACTATGTTGTAGGTTCCCTCTTGTTCCCATCAATGAGCTTCTCGTCCTTTGTAAGCAACCATATTCAACCTTATAACAAAGGTTAAAATCTACATCACTCTAGGTGATCTTCAACATCATCATGTAACTATATGTTATGGCGTACTATCCCATAGGTGCCTTCTGATCCCGTACAAATCCTTCTTCAATATGCAGTAATGTGATTCTCCGTAGGGATTCTTGAATCCTAGGGGTTGCTTAATATGCACTTATACTTCAATTTCACCATTTGTCTAGTGTAATATATATCACTGAATATTTGATAGAAGTGTGTCTGGCCATTAGAGAAAACGTCTTGTCATAATTGACTCCCTCTTTTTGAGAGAAACCATGAACCTTGATTTGTACCTCTATAGTATGATTGATTTCATAAATCTTCTTGAATGCCATAAATAAACAGTTGTCACTTGTTCTTTAGAACAAGTCTCAACATTCTTCTCTTGTAGGTGATTGTACACAATCTTTCCTACACGTCAAATTCACCATTTGATTAGTAAGATTTTATAATCATTAAATCATATTAACATGACGATGCATAAATCACACAGTTATGTAATGACCATTTTAGCCAATGCTTCAACACAACACTCATCCATATCCCATATACATATGCTAACTTACTAGATGCCTTCCATCTTTACTAGAACATAAAATTAAGAGTGTGCATTGTTCTCAATCATGTCAGCAAAGAGGTTTCATTCTAGATAAACAATAATGCCTCATTGAATGTTGTACAACACTAGGCTACTTACTCATCACATGCATATTAGTAGTATATTGTTCATCAATGCATTCACTCTAACATGCATAATTCATTTCTTGATTCTAGGAACGTAAATATGTACATAACTGAACAATTGGATATACAAGAAATGACAATTCAAATACTTATCTTTGTTTTTTTAGTTGGCTCTTTCTTGATCTCTGCCTCCTTGAAGTAATTGAGGAACTAATTCATCATCTAATTATGTGACCATATTGCTCACGATCGACAATGCTGAGCAAGTCTTCTATGCCATAGTTCAATCGGTACGGTGTACTGGTGTTGAATCTATGTCCCTTCTTCTTCAACACCAATCATGACTCCCAACACTATTTACCACCTTCTTAAACATGTTAACACCCTCGATTTTTGGATTTCAAGATTGATTAACTACCCTTCTTCATCTCATTGACGCATTTATCATCTCGTTTATGCTCCCATGTGCAAATCAAATTTGGCAATACATTCTCCAACTAATAAATTTACAACCAACTTGGAGGACATCCACTAATCTTGGAAATTAATTATCGTCATCATAGTTACTGTCATATCCCACCACCATTATTCCTTCTCAAACTATCTCTTCTACTCTCTTTGCAACTCAACATTTTTACGCTATCCCTCTTTCGTTGCTGATGAGATCATATGTTGTCTATGTTCGCCCTGCACAACCCATTTCCTTTGATTTTAATTAATCACTGTGGAGGGTGCCTAGTTGTTTTATTAAATTGGTTGACCACAAACCAAAATACAAGTAGATAAAGTTTCTCAATTTGCAATTGGTGCCTAGTCATTGAATCCTATCAAACCACGAGGTTGGTTCAACAATTTCATGCACAGTTTGGACAATCAACCCAACATCCCTGAAAGTTGTTTCAATGGTCAAGTATAAAATGAGAAGAATTTTGACTCTCTCAGGAAGCTAGAAAATTTCATAAGAGAAAAAGATGAGGCACAAACACAGAAACAAACCTAATTTGAACAAAAGTCGATAGGCCTTCAACATAAATTGCTTGCAATAATTAGAATTATAGACATCAACCATTGATGTAGCCATGGACATAAATAGTAAATGATGAAACCTTTAAGAGAAAGGTCCTCAAACTTACTAGAGATTCTAATGGAGAATGTTCTAATTCACCAGCAATCTACCATCAATGAAGAAGAATAGTGCTTATTGTTGAATTTTAAGCTACTTTCATAAATTGGTAATTATGAGTGTAATTTAAAATTTTTCTTTGGCATAATTACACATGAAAGTATCAACTATATGTATGAACAGTATAACCTTAACTAGATGTAACAATAAGCCAACATGGAGTAGGAAATAAACACATCATGAAAGTAAATAGATCACATCATATCAATCATGCACAATAGACACCATATTTTACCTCGTGAAAACCCTCTTTCCTTCAGAGGGGAAAAACCCAACAACCTTTCTTATGATAGAAGAACAAGTTTACATCAAATGAACATAAACAAAAAACCCTTAACACATGACAGTATTCCGAGACACCAAGTACTTATCTTTTCAAGTAGGCAAGTAGATGTACATCAACTCTAGTACCGTCACCATCATGAGTCAAGCTAACATTCTTATGCTAGATCAGAGAGTAAGTAAATCTTCATGCAAAGAAGAACCCTTGAACTTCAATGAAGATAAACCAAGGAAACCTATAGTTGAAGAAGACTGATACAACACCTTGATCTCTTCCATTGTTGTTCCAAAGAAGTTTTCTTAGGCTTCCTTTTACTATGATGTGATAAACCCTATCAGGACTGGTATTGGAGTTAATATCACAACCTTACTTAGATTCTTGGTTAACAATACGACCTTCAAAATATAGTTTAGAGGTCCCTCAATACAATCTCGATGTACCTTAATGTGATCTCAATGTCTCTCATATGAACTTGATGTCTCTCTACACAATATTTGCATGAGGTCTCAACTTCCCTCCACATAGTCTCGACATTCCCCTTACGATCTCATCAATTATTAGTATGATCTCAGTGTCCTGTAGAAAACTTCAGATCACTGATAAATCATCATATCTCTAATATAAACAACAAATCACTAATAAAGAGCCTCAGATATCTAATATAGACAATGGATCACTGACATAGGGTGTTGGATATCCAATATAGACAATGAATCACTGACATAGGCCATGGATCATTCATATTAAACCTCAGATGTAACGTCCCCGACCCTCCGACCGGTGAAGAGGACGCTACGATACATCAAATCATCCGGGCATCTAGCCCCATGAACATGGACATACATACATATACTGCTGAAGCATGATACTTAAAAACATAAAACATATTACGAAGCATAATCATTCATATACACAACGGAAGCAAAACATATCAATCAACACTCATGCATATACAGATCAACATTTAACATGTATATCATCATTCATCAATGGTAAATATGATTGCAGACACAAGTTAGGAATACTTATCTTATTAAGAACTTGTTCTGCAACCAGCTATGTCGCTGCAACGTTCCACCCAACTATAGGCCCAAGTGCTCATCAATCTCTCAGCAATGCTGCCACCCCCGAGCTGGGCATGATTCCCCAAGGAATAAGGAACTAACAGGCTTACACATAGCCAAGGATAACAACACCACAAGGGTACATAGTTCATCCAAGCCAACACAGTTGGGTTTATTAGGTGAACCACAGATTAGCCAAGCCATAGATTGGCCAGGACAACAAGGTTGGGTTTATTAGGCCATCCAAGAGCTGGGAAAGGCTAAATGCTAAGCTGGTGAGCTTATTGAAGAGCTGCAGACACCAACACCAGAGCTAGCCTGGCTTTTAGAACACCCACACACACCCAACACAAGGAAACCGGTCCCTTCTTTGCAACGCAGTCCCTCAGACCCTGATCTCCCTTCCAGTGCTATTCAGGGGTTGTGGATAAGAAAGCCAGCTCAGTAGCTATGTCTATGTGGTTCTCAACCCACTAGGTTTATCAAGCACCTCAAGCCCTCATTCACCACTCTAATGCAGTCCGAGGACAAAACCACTACATGCAAGCAGCCAACAGCTATTCAAGCTTTTACAGGGGAAAAACACAGTCAATCAGACGTGGGAAAACAACAGCCCGCAACAACTATGAAACCAAAACTCCCGATCCTCAAGGAAATCGATTCTCAATCTGTGCGTGAGGGATAAAAGACACAGCCAAAGCAAAATGTGGAAGAGACCACCGCCCCCGCAGCGTAGGGACTCACAGCATCTAATTGATCCTCAATACAATCGCTATAGAATTTGTACAGATTACAAAAGGGTAAAAGAATAGACTACCACTCTATACGGGAAAGAAAAAAAGCAACCCCACCGAACTATTGATGCCATTACAGCCTCGAATCGATGGTGGACATAACAGAACAATACGTAGTATGAAATTGATGGAAAAAGATACAAAACTCTGCGTGAACAGAGGAAGAACGTTTCTCCGATTAGCAAGCGGTGGGTGAAGGAATGGCAAACCCCCAAACAATGAATTGGGGAGATTTTAACTCAGTCCGTGTGAAGAAACTGAACAGACTCACGATCTGGTTAGTGGGCAGACCACCCGCACGTCGTGGAGAGTGAGAGCAGGTGTGGGCGTGGTAGTGGTCTTTCTGCCAACAAATCGCTTCCCCAACTAACAATGGAAAACTAAGGTGGTGGTGAGCAAAAGAGAGTGGTGACACATGGCTCTTCCCCCATGACTCAATGTTCAACATCCCCCCTTCCTTATCCGTAGGAATCATGCCCCTTCTCAATTTAGTTGCAGTGAACATAGCTGGTTGGGTTATTTAATTAAAATGCACATTTACATGATGTCACAATTTAATATATGCCATATGTCCCGATATACCATTGGTGACCAGTCCAATCCGAAACATAACATAACTAAATCGATGGTGGGGCCTTTTTCCTTAGCTCCGCACCATGATTGTTTACAATATATGTATCTGTTGTGCCCCTACCCAACAACCTTTAAAAAACATTATTTCATCAAACAAAATTTTATTTTGTTTTGATGAAATGTTTGAATTTCATATAGCAAACTTAAAGAATTGATAGCTACTGAAATGGTGACATTCTAGAAGCTACTGAAACAATGAAATTAAATGTTTTTAAAGGAAAACCTTTGTGAACTTTGGATTAGTTGACAAAATCACTACTTTGAAATTATTATTTTGAGTGGATTTGCATTGAAAATCAAGGGATAAGTGTTAATAATTTGTCATAACTTAATCTTGAAATCTTATCCAAATATTTATCATTTGATTTTATTATGTGATTTTTTTATCATAAATATTGATAAGGTTTTTTAATTGAAAGGCTGATTATTGTATTCTTGGCACCTTATCAAAATTCATTCGAATTATATTTCCAAGGCTTACACATAGCATAACCTTATTATTTGATCTTGATTTCTATAATGGGCCTCATATGTCATCTTTATTATTGCATGTAGAGGTCAAGATTGATACTATGGGTTATGGGATTTGTATTTCGCATAGCATGTCTCTCATTCCTGAAGGTTGAAATTATTATACAGTAAGATGTGGATGCATTTTATTCAAAAGGCCAAGGATGGATGCTTGGATGTCATTAAGAGTTATATATTTTGGAATATGCATGAGCTCAAACAATATAAGCATTCTTAGTATTGGTAATATTGGTGAACATTCCTCCATATGGGTGAAAGACAAATAACCATGAATATTATTGGATATTTTCCATATGAAACGACAACCAAAAGAGTATTTTAAACAATAAAGAATTATTTCATGGATTAAATATGATGTTTATATTGAAAGGAGATTTATGGTAGTGAAGCTTTCAGCACTTTTGCAATTAATTCCATATCTTGTTTTCATAAATCCCCATAGGTGGATGGACATCATGACAATTTCCAAAATATTGTTGCCACATTACAAGAAGTTTGAAAAGCATATATTTGTTTTCTCAAATCATTTTCGAATTTAAGCAGATCGATAGGTAATTCGATTTGAGAGAGGATCTACTTCTCTATCATACATTTATGGTGATTTCACACAAGTCGTTGTGATTTTACGAAGAAATAAATTTAAATCCGCAAATGTCCATTCACCGCCAAATTAAGAATGGGATTAGGGATTGATTTAATGTCATTAGCAGATTGCAGTTTGTTGTTTTAAGGATATACCACCATATGCCAAACAAAAAACTACAGCGAATAAAATAATTTACCACATTACCATATTTGAATTGATGGTGAAGACATGTGTGGCCAGATAAATCTTGAATTTCTGCAGATAAAAGAGATTTAGTTTTCAACAAATATATATTCATTAATTGTTTTTGAAAATCTGTTAGTATGAATTAAATATTGCTGAGATATCATCAAAGAAATGATTGTAAACACAACGTTTCTCTTCCAGAAATTAATGCATAGACAGTTAGCAATAATACTTATTGAGTTATTCATTTTGTTTCTGCAGAGATTCGAGGGTCTCAGGCGATTAGCTTCATTCCAGAAAAGGAACGAAACTGCCGGGATTGTTGCCAGTTACAAAAAACCGCGTCTTCAACTAACAGGCATTTTTCTGGGCTACATTGTGAGCAGATGGAGGCAGATCTAAAAAATTCGCCACATGAGTTTTCTTCAGAACGGACCCATTTAGCTTTACTTAGGGGGATTTCGCCAGAAAGTGATGGATTCTAGGAGATTTCGGGGATCCTTTGAGCATGATTTTTGCAGTTGCGGCCAGCAGGGAAACTGATTGTTCCAGAAATTCACCAGTGCTAAACTAAATTTGGATCCCATTGCTTCTGATTGTGATTATTTAAGTAGAAGAAGAATTTGATGGTGGAGGGGGGTGGGAACTGAGAGATTTCTCTTTCAGATCAGATCGCTGCCGCCAGGATAATTTTGGGAAGGATCAACAGCATTGAAGAATTTTTTTTTCATTGTTTGAAGAGCAGACCAAGAGCTGGAGCAGACTGTGGGCGGCCACAGCTTAAAAGATTTCTCTTTTGAAATCTCTATAAACATTGCTGCTTTGTTTGAGGAATGATTTATTCAAGAAAATAAAAAAAATGCATGATTGCTGAGAGGTTGGAGCTGTTCTTTCCTCTCGACCAGGGTCGATAGTTTGGGGAATGTGAAGACAAGACTACGGTTTGATCTACTTGTGACTTAAGACGGTTTCCTGTCTGCAGCTACAGCATGTTCAATTGGTGATATTTAATATATGTTTACAGTTTTCATACTTTGCATATGTTTCTGATATCTCTTGGCCTTGTCATCCTTTTTCTATATTATAAATGTTTGTCACAATATTCTTTAAAGAATTTGGCAAATATTTTCTATATGATTATCGACTTTTGCTGTTTGGATTTTGCTGATATGTCATGTTGTGAAATTGATGACTGGCATCATAGATGATATGATATATTGCGATTACTGTATGGTCTTGTTAATATTTGAATTTCTTTTAAATATTGTCAAGAGTATTCATGTAGTAGTTTTATCGGCAGAATTGGCTTACAGGTTAATATTCTTTTGCTCCCGATCGGGATAGGACAATTAAGTTTAGGTTAATGGTAGTTTTTCTTTATGTAATTTAACAAAAAATTTATTGGATCAGATCATAATATTTATATTTTTGATATGCCATTATTTCAATCCTGTTATTCATGTATATCTGTTAATAGTGTAATTTATGTAAATTAATTGAATTTGTTAATATTTTATTAATTATTTGTTATTACATTCATAGATTAATTATTTTATTATGTTGATTACAGTAGTTAGTTGTGTAAATATATCAAATTAATTCAGTAATTACCTTTAATAGTTTGTTGTATATATTTATAGGTATACTATAGATCTATTTAACTAACAAGCAATAGTTTTAGTTTTATCTTTTAGATTTAGTTTAGTTAGAATTTCAGGCTAACAGAGCCTTTAAACCTGTCGGAAACAACCATCCCAAACAGCTTGGAACATGCTCTAAGGATCCCGGTCTGGGTTGTCTTCCCCGTTACGTGCATAGCCATTTATGCCCGTCAACAGTATCATATATATTTAATGCAAGCATGGTTAAAACTGGGGTATTACATTCCCCTCCCCCTTCAATAGCACTGTCCTCAGTGCTTTTAAAAATTTGAACAAAATGCTACACTGGTACCGCCTTAGTGTTCCGCAGAATTGAACAAAAATGGATATGCCAATCGCATGGCATCCTCCAGCTCCCACGTAGCCTCTTCAGGTCCGTAGTGCTCCCATTGCACCTTTACCTGCCCTATGGCTTGGTTACGGAGCATTGTGACTTTCCGGTCGAGGATGCACATTAGCTCGATTTGGAGCTCTCCCTCGGGTTCCACCTGAATCACATCCCAATTTATCACATGGTTAGGATCATGTACATATTTCTTAAGCAAAGAAACATGGAAAAAATTATGAGCTCTAGTACTAGCAAGCAATGCAAGTCTATATGCAACTAGCCCTATTCTTTCAAGAACTTCAAACGACCCACAATATCTAGGTGACAGCTTGGCACAACTTCCAAGCTTCAAGGATCTTTTCTTTGCTTTCACTCTGAGGTAAACATGATCCCCAACACTGAACTCTCTGTTCATGCTATGCTTATCTACATAGTTTTTCTCTCTGTCCTGTGCTGCCTTCAGATTCTGCCTAATCTTTATAACCTCTTGGTCCATTTCCTTGAGCAATTTTGGTCCAAGCACAACTTTGTTCACTGGGTTAACCCAAGTCACTGGTGTCCTACACCTTCTTCCATACAAAGCTTCATACGGACTCATCCCCGAGGATGCTTGCTGTCCAATGTTATAAGAAAACTCTACCAAGTGTAAGCAATCTTCCCACTTGGTTGGTTTGTCCATCACATACATGCGAAGCATATCTTCAAGCACCTGATTAACTCTCTCTGTCTGCCCATCTATATGAGGATGGTATGAAGTGTTGAAGTTTAGCTTTGTATCAAAATCTGCAAACAACCCTTTCCAAAAATTGGAAGTGAACTTGACATCTCTGTCAGAAACTATTGCCTTCGGCAATCCATGCAATTTGAAAATCTCCTTCATGAAGATCTTTGCAATGTCATCAGTCTTATGTGTAGACTTCACTGGTATAAAATGTGCTGCTTTTTTCAACTTGTCTACCACAACCATGATGGAATCATGTTGTCTCCAAGTCATTAACAACCCTGTAATAAAATCCATGGAAATAACTTCCCATTTCGATTTCAAAACTAGCAAAGGCTGCAATAAACCTGCTGGATGTTGATGCTCAACTTTTACCTGTTGACATTCCATGCACCTTGAAATGTATTCAGCCATGTCTTTTTTCATACCTGGCCAAAAGTACTGCTTTCTAGCTGTATCAATTGTCTTCTGGTACCCTGGGTGACCAGAATACGGAGCTTGATGGATTTCATCCATAACAACTCTCCTCAAATCTGCTACATCCGGAATATAAATTCTGCCTTTGTAAGTAAGAAGTCCATCTTCTTCCAATTTATATCCTTCATACTTCTTCTCAAGACTTTGCTGCTGCAATTTGTCTTTTACCTATTCGTACAATTCATCTCTGCCATCATGATTAACAATCTGTTGCCTCAAATCTGATTGGCAAATACTAAGAGATGCCACATGCATTTTTTGTACCTTCCTGCTGAGTGCATCAACTACCTTGTTTTCTTTTCCTTTTATGTGCTTGATTTTGAAATCAAACTCACATAAAAATTCTAGCCATCTCGCTTGCCTAACATTCAAAGTAGGCTAATCAAACAAATACTTCAGACCACAATGGTCTGTCCTGAGTTCAAATCTTCTACCCATCAAGTAATGCCTCCACATCTTGAGAGCATGTACTATGGCTGCAAGCTCGAGATCATGAGTGACATAGTTTCTCTCATGCTCCTTCAGCTTTCTTGACTCATAACATATCATGTGGTTGTCTTGCATAAGGACTCCTCTAAGCCCTTGTCCACATGTATCGGTACATACCACAAAATCTTTCTCTGGGTCTGCAAGCTTCAATACTGGTGCACTGGTGAGAAGATTCTTTAACAGCTGGAAGCTTTCTTCACACTTCGAAGTCCATTCAAACTTTGTCCCCTTCTTCTGCAAAGAAGTGATGGCATGTGCAACCTTGGAAAATCCTTCAATGAATCTCCTGTAGTATCCTGCAAGTCCCATAAAAGATCTTACATCCGTCACATTTCTTGGAGTAGGCCAATTCATAATGGCTTCAATCTTCTCAGGGTCCACAGATATACCCTCTTCTGAGATAATGTGACCCAAATAATGAATTCTATCTCTGTAGAAGTCACACTTGCTCAATTTTGCATACAGCTGATGCTCCCTGAGCAATTGCAAAGTCAATCTCAAATGCTCTTCATGCTCCACCTCATTATTAGAATAAACAATAATGGCATCAAGAAAAACAAGAAAAAACTTTTCCAAATACTTGCTAAAGACGTGTTGGCAGCCAGCAACAACCTCTTCATTTCTTGACCAAATGAAGAGAGATCAGCGCTCCATGTGATTTATCAATTCAAAGTTATGAAAGAGCACCTTCAGAATCATTGATTCTGAAGGTACTCTCAATCAAAGGAAAAGTGATTTAATGATTCTA